>JAFBJT010106501.1:0-18501 GCA_016785325.1 Chascanopsetta lugubris
TGCACGGAAATATCGTCAGCGTGCACATGAGAGGTGAACGGAGAGACGCTACAGACCAAAACCACTTTGTTTTTACCATCGTCCACATCCCCTGTATCTCCCCTAATATTTGTCGTCTGTTTACCGTCCTCTGCATCCCCCCCCCCCCTCACTCTCTCTCATGTGTTTCCATAACAGCCGAGGATTTGGCCAAAGGTGGCTTTAAAAGGTCTTTCCGGCCTCCTAGTTATTAGGAACTGTGTCTGCGACACTCCCCTTCCCCTCTGCTCCGCATTACTGTCTCAAGTTTATTTAGGAAGTGCACAGAGGAGGGAGAGAAATCCGGCTGGGCGGGGTGACTGGGCACAGGAAGGGGGGTGTGATTTCTTTTCTCTCTCTCTCCCCCTCTCTCTCTCTCTCTCTCTCTCTCTCTCTCTCTTTCTCTCTTTCCCTGGCTGCATTTCTCCAGGGTGATGGACAGCTCTTCAAGAGGAAGTAGGAGGAGCAGGCAGAGGCAGTCACAGCACAGCTTAGATTTAGTCAGGAATGCTGCTGCACTGTACTTGTTTTTCTATCTTGCTCCCGTCTTTTGTCAGTCTCCACCGCCGTGGCCCCGCTGCACAGCAGTGCGCGTATGTGTGCACTCCATCAGAGGCTCCTAGGAATGTCCGAGAGGACAGGGCAAGGGGTTATCTGGCTGCGTATCTGTTTGTGTCGGTGTATATGTGTGACCGTGAGCTTGTGTATGCATTCCATAGTAGTGACAGCAGGGCTCCCTCTCTGGTCGTGCAGCTGAAGGTGGAGACAAAGCTCTTGGACAGGCAGACTATTTTTAAGGGAATCCTTTTTGGATCACACTGGGCCTCATATAATCCAAAGGGGGCGATGAGGTTATATTTTCATTTCATGGCAAAATTCTCTTCAGCTTCCGCCACGAAACGCATCTGATGGTGATATTGAACCAATCAGTGCTATCGGAACTGCATGAGAATTAGGCAAGTGATCCCAGCAGTAGCCTTGGCTGACACATGGATTCACAGGGGTCTTCTTCCTTCTATTAATTAGGCCTGGAGATGACAGCTGTCATGTCTGTGAGCCTCTCACCAGTCCTGCTGGCTCTCACAGTGCATTTGGGTGAATTGGTAATTGAAATTTCTCAAATGGTTCTGCTGCCATTTTGAGTTAAAAACAAAACATTTTGTCACTTCGAGGAAACTTTCCTTGACACAACCAACGCGGCTCCATCGGGTGGCAACATCAGCTTTCCTGGAAAGACACGGTCCATGTCGGGGTAATGCCTCACAGGCATGTAAAAACAGGTCCTTGACATGGTGCGCCTCCAACTCAGTATATATGACATATTGCTTTGTAACCCCTCGCCCGTCTACACCCTCAGCCGAGATCTGAGCCTTTGTTTGGCCCCAGCGCACACGAGCAGGCGGAGGTGTGACCTCCAGCCTATTTTGTCTCGGCATCTGTCCCTCCCACTAATCCCGCTTATCAACCGAGCTCCCTGTATCAGGGGCAGCCATACTAACATATGCTCTCGTCTGGATCCAGACGAAAATACATGGCTTAATTTTTCTATAAACACCGGCTCTAGTTTTTCATTTATTAATCAACCGAACCAACCTCCTATTCCGGGAGTGTCTTTGATGCCCGATATACTCAATCATTGATGATCTCACAGCAGCCTTTTCTCTCTGCAGTGCTCAAGGTGTCGGCAGTAGCATTGACTTTCCTGTTAATAAAATGTGTGGGTGTGCAGTTCCAGCGTTACATGTTGTTTGTGTGCATTTTTAACCAGGATCTGTGTGTGTGTGTGTGTGTGTGTGTGTGAGAGAGAGAGTGAGAGAGAGAGTGATTGGAGCAGAGCAGTCAGTCGAAGGGGGGAAAAATGGCCTCTGTGTTTTGTTCTGTATGTGTTTTTCCTGCCTCCTTTCATGGCGGCTGGCTGCTCTGTGTTCTCTTGCTCCCCTTAGTGGTGGGAGCCTCTCCACAGTCCGGCCCTCTGCATTCCTGGCAGATAGTGTGTAGAGGTCGCTTTAGCGCAGTTCACAGCAGCAGCTCAATGAAGTATCCCCCTTTGCTTTTCAGCCGTACACACTTCAAGTTTGCCGGTGGGGGGGGGGGAGATTCCTCCCTCAAACTCCTCTCTGTCAAACAACGCTCTCGGTACCAAAGTACAAATTAATGTGTTGTGGAAATACCCGGTTTTCACCCTGATTTGTAATGTCGTGTTTGCTCGATGTTGCCTGGCAAATTCTTTGCACTTGAAATGAAAGTAATGATGCGTCGCCACAGAGACGATCATTAGTCATCCTCTCAATAATGTTGCTGCACTATACTGATCAACCTCCTCTGTTTGTCCTCTCTCGTGTTTGTCCACTTTCTTCTCTCCTACATGTTCAGGCCTTGTGGATGCACTTAGATGTCTGCAATGACTGCTGTGGCTGGCATGCCTCAGTGTTTTGGACTCCCATTCTCTGGACTCAGTAGGACAAGAACTGATCAGCAGAGAACGTCATGAGCATAGTCATCCCAGTGGGGGTGGACACAGCAGACACCTCATACCTGGACATGGCGGCGGGCTCAGAGTGAGTAACCCCAAGAGAACAACCCCCCCCCCCCAAACACCTCCTCCTCTCCTCTTAATCTTCCTATTCTCCTCATTCTCATACACAGTATGTTTATTTGTTTCATACTCTGAAGTCTCTCACTCCTCTCCCCGTCTCTGCTCTCATCTCTAACCCTTCTTTGGCGTTCGTCACATGCACTTGACACTTATTTGATGTAATGTGATTCCCCCTGTCCCCCGTCTCCTTTGTATATGCCCCAACAAGCCCTCCATAATTGCAGAAGCGGCACAATCATCCTTTTCTTTCCTTCCTGCCCGGCCCGATTCGCTTCTCTCTTTTCACAAGGATCACCTCTCCCACTTTTGCACAGATACGGAAAAGGAATTTGCCGTTTATTTGCAGGGGCTCTTCAGTGTCTGCGTAAATGGACGGTTCTGTTTCGTCATTGATGACACCGGCACTCTGCTATCGCTCCTCACTAAGACATTTTGAGTGTTCGGCTATTAGCTACATCTACCCATGGAAATAAAAGTGGCTGCCAGGCTGAGCATACAGAAGCACACGTGATTCTCCTTGATCCTCCCTTAATGCCCCAGCTCGATGTTTGCACATGTGTACGCTGCATTTATTTAGTGAAGCAGAAATTTTGCATGGAACCATGGCAACAAGCCGCCTATTGCCCCTCCTCTCTCTTTTTTTTTTTTATAGTCTCAAGGACATTGCCATGGCTTTTTCTGGTCAAATAAACGAAGCAAGGGGTTCTGGTATGACTGAAGAACAACACACGTCACCAACTTATGGAGGGGGCTCCTGTCTCTTTAAAAGACGGAGACCCCTCCCCTCTGCCTTCATCAGAGCTGTTGCCCTGACAGCTTGTGTTGCTATGGTATCTGCTCCTCACTCCCCTCCCTCCCCGCTGCACTGCGCAGGGCTTGTTGCCATGGTCACGGGCTTGAGTGACAGGTGGCCCTCACGTAGATATGCCGTCTTAAACAGTCCCACTGCATCCCCCCGCCCCCCCCCCCTCTCCACGGAGCTGTGCTTCCACAGGGGGTAGCAGTAAGTCCCTGCCTCGACTCCCTCACTCACTTTTTTCGTCTGTCCACGCTGCGTCCGATCGCCTGCTGCAGGTTTATTCAAAAGCAGATAACGAGCTCGAAGGGGGCTTCCACCTACTGCTGTGCACGTCCCCTCCGGACTACAGGGACGAAGCTGGTGTGTAGTTTATTGTGAGTGCGCCAGCCGAGTCTCGAACCGCAGGGCTGGCTACTCACCAGAGAGACAGCGTCACGTCCTTTCCACATCCCCCTGAAGTCTGCAGCAGCGTGACCAGCTGTTGGCTAATGTAGTGTGTGTGTGTGTGTCCACGGTGACACACACACGGAGACTAGCGTGCGCGCTCACGCCGTCAGAATACGTAGCGTTGCCATAGCAGCAAGCAAGGGCTCTTTAGGAGTGAAGGCGTTGCCTCTGGCTGTTCAGTGCTGCTCTTTTCCCTCTCCTGCTGTTGAGCTCTCCATTCCACACTCTTGTCCACTCTGCTTCTTCCCACTTTCCCAGCAGGTGTTTGCATTCTAAAAGACGTCTGTGTCCTTCCTTCTAAAATGTGATATTTATGAGCTGTAAATAGTCACGAGCCGCCACCTTGAATTAAACTTCACGTTCGGACTACTTCCTGCTCGTTCGGCCGCCTTTCTCTCCGTCATCTTTTATTAACGCGTGACGCAGGCCATAGGTGTTTGTGTTGGAACATGATCTTGTCAGGTACATCCCTCCCACTCGCGGACTCTAGCCCCTCCTTTCCACTTCATAGGAGTGGAGATGTGAATGATACCAACCCTTCAGTTAGGCACACATACATATAAACATGCTTATGTCCTTCCCACTGAGCAGAACGGCTCACTTGAATAACCGCCTCTGCTTGTGTGAGTCCTCTCTGTCTCACTCATTTTCTCCTTTTGTCAGTCAAACTGAAAGTGATCTTCACTCCTGATATACCCATTCTCACTCCTCTATATCATAAAGTGCAGGCTTTTGTGTGGTTACTGATTACTTGGTCAAACTGTGTGTGATTTAAACCGTTTCCCTGCGCCATTTTTTTCCCTACATCCTTAAACATTTTGTCAAACATGTCTGGGTGGTGTTTAATCTGCTCTGTACACACGCTCAAAAACACACACACCTTCCCTTGGGTCCGCCTCCAGACCTCATGCATGCACTTACGTTTTCACTTTGACAGTGAATAGTTCAGCGCAGATACACACAGGAAGTGTTGCATCGTGCTTGTTCGGCATGCAACCAGAGCTCAACGACTGACGACTCGCGCCGTGCGCTGTCACTAATGTACCTCGGGGAGTAACTTTTCAAAATAGGTGAGTTTAGACGAGGGGCGGAGAGAGTTGTGTGTATTTTATTTGGAATTGTATTCATGAAAGTATTCCATGTGTTTATCTCAAAATTCAGAAACTTATTTTGTGAATAAGGCTTCTTGAATGTAAGATAGAGAGAGAAATGCTACATAGACTGTTCACAGTCCCCACAGTCTTTAAGTGTTTTGTACACATCTTGCTGTGTGTACCTGAGAGGTCACCAGGATTGCTTAGTGAGCTTTTCTCCATGGTGTTTTTGCCTTGTATGGGAAAACGTGTTGGCAGTGGCCTTCATGGAATTTAAGGTGTAGCTCCTCTCATTTTTCATCCTGTGTGTGTTTGGAGATTGAAAGCCTAGAGAGGGAAACAACTTTATAGGTTGAAACGTAATATCCCTTGTCTGTGCGTGGCCTTGGAGCAGTTGACTCGTACACATGTGTTTTTGCACTATTCATTCATGAACATGTGACATTCAGATTAAGGAGCAGTATCTCACACAAACCTTTATCTTAAATGCATATTGCGTATCTTGTGACCCCATTTCACTTTCCCCCCCTTTTTTTTGCAGCTTGCTACCATGCCTCATTATCTTGTTTCATGCTGACCGTTTTGCCAGTTCCACTTCCCTCTTTCCACCGTAGCCTCCCCCTCAGCAACTGAAGAAAATACTAAACGTGTCATAAGAGACACAGGCTGGTTCAAACAGCCAAACAGGCTCCCACCCTGTCCGCTCTGTGTTCCGAGGGAAAGTGGATTTACTGGTTTTGTATGAATGAGCTTAAAACCTTTCTGTGTTATGTTTTGTCGTGTGAGCAAGAGCTGGCATGTGTTTCTGATACATTTACTCCAGGGGTTAAAAACTACACTCTTTTATTTATTTATTTTTTTTACATGTCTCTTTATCGTTTGTCCTCATGTCCTCCTCACCCTGACCTCTGCCAGCATGACTTTCATTACCACAGCCGGTTTCTCTGCTAACTCCCCTTCTGACACGCTCTCTTCTTTAACACTGTTGTTCTGGAATCATTCACACGTTTTTCTTGCGTGACCACATTATCTTTAAAACATGTTTTTCGGTGTGTAGTAAAGTTCTTTTTCCCGTTTGTGTTGCAGACCAGAATCGGTGGAGGCCAGCCCTGTGGTAGTGGAAAAGTCCAGCTACCCACACCAGATATACAGCAGCAGTTCACACCATTCCCACAGTTACATTGGCCTGCCTTATGCTGTGAGTAAATACACTCTCTCACACACACACACACACACACACACTCACACTCACACACACACACACACATGCACACACATGCTGCTGCAACTCGCTCTCTCTAACAAATAAGCTTCATACTTTAAACCTTAAACCCTTCATTTCTGTTAATCATTGAGTGTGCTGTGACCAGCTCCCTGTTAGGTTGGAATCACACTGACACGTTGACATATAATGGGCAGGTACAGTCGCAGGAAGTCAGAGCGACTTTAACAACAGCTTTTCTTACAGTAGACGAATCATTTTGGACAAAGAAAATGTCCTGGATCCACAACAAATGTGACCACTGCTACATCCTTTCATTATTGATCGCATCCTCAGTCTGTCCTCAGAAACACAATCATGCTACACATTTGGGGGTTTCGTATTAACACCACATAATCCTCCACATCTTATCCCCTCCCATCAGGACCATAACTATGGGGCGCGGCCCCCACCTACGCCACCGGCGTCCCCTCCTCCCTCTATGTTGATCCGACAAGGAGAGGGAGGGCTGTTTGTTCCAGGGGGCCAGGACGAAGCATCCAGGGGCACCACGCTCAGCACCTCAGAGGATGGCAGCTACGGTGCTGACATCACCCGCTGCATCTGTGGCTTCACCCACGATGACGGCTACATGATCTGCTGTGACAAGTGCAGGTAAAGCACAAGCCTGGACTCGTGAGGCCTGTTGTACTTTGTTCGCCAGTTACTTTGTATGATTCTTCAATGAGCCCGATGAGTCGGGCGTCCAGTCCACCTCCCTGAATTTTAAACGATGACTTTCTAAAAACCGACTTTTTGTGATTTATTTTTTTAACACAGCGCCTGGCAGCATATAGACTGCATGGGCATCGACAGGCAGAACATTCCTGAGACCTATCTGTGTGAACGCTGCCAACCAAGACACCTGGATAGGGAGAGGGCCATCCTGCTGCAGACCAGGAAACGAGAATGTTTGTCTGGTGAGTATGACGACATCAAGTCACGGTTTAGTTTATCTTTTTGCAGAACAAAGAAAGTTCTCTTAACCTAACTTACTTGAATAAACTGCAAATATGTTTTCCCTGAAAGCCTCTTTCCTGTGTGCAGTATAAAAAGTGTTGGACGTTTTTACACAGATCCCTTTAGTTGTGCTTTTGCTGGGTTTCTTGCTGCAGTAAATGGCCAAGCTTCGTGAGTTAGTGAACAGTGCAGGTTGGAGGCAGTGGCAGTGTCAGGGTACAGCCCCCCTCCCCTCAGACTGAGCCATGCTTTGCGCAACCGGAGCTTGGAACACACTGACACCTGCTGGACATATTGAATACTCTTTTCTTCATCTGTGCTGTAACTTTCTGTATCTTACATCATTTTTAAATCACGTGCCTTTGAAGCAGCTGTAGTTTTTTTTTAAAGACATTGTAGTTATTTTTGTATTAACATGTATTTATTTGCTCATTCAGATGGGGACACCAGTGCGACAGAGAGTGGAGATGAGGTGCCATTAGAGCTGTACTCCACCTTCCAACACACGCCCACCACCATCACCCTGACAACTGGGCGCATTGGCAATAAACAGGCTGATAAAAAGCGTAAAAAGAGTGGTGACAAGGAGTCGCCAGCATCGTCAGCACGAGCTAAGAAGGTCTGCACGCACTCTCCTGTGAAATCAGTTCTAGTATTTAACTTGCGTCTTCAAATAATAATAACACTTAGTCGTCTTTAATCTGTGGCAGGCCTTCCGAGAGGGGTCCAGAAAGTCCTCCAGAGTAAAGGTAAACCAGAATCCGCCGTCCGTTTGATCTCCTGGTCGTCTTTTGTGTCAAAACATCAATGACAACCGTTATTTTGTGCTTTAAGGGTGCGGCTCCGGAGCAGGACCCGACAGAGCACCCGTCTCTGTGGGAGAACAAGATCAAGACGTGGATGGAGCGATACGAGGAGGCCAGCAGCAATCAGTACAGCGAGGACGTCCAGGTTTTGTTGCGCGTCAAAGAGCAAGGCGACGGCAAGAGCCTGGCATACAACACACACCCGGCCTCTTTCAAACCACCCGTGGAGGTAAAGCATACACTCTCTACCTATATTCTCAACCTTGGGTCTCTTACGTTTTCTGTCTGTGTGTAAAGATCTATATTTTTTGGGAGTTAAGTCAGTTCTGTTTTCTCTCCTCTCCAGAGTCAAATTCAGAAAAACAAGAAAATCCTCAAGGCGGTGCGAGACCTGGCCCCGGACTCCCTCATCATCGAGTACAGGGGAAAGTTCATGCTTCGACAGCAGTTTGAGGCCAATGGTTACTTCTTCAAGAGGTCAGCACGCCCCGTCACTTGTCAGAAGGATTTCTCAGTGGAAACCTCTCTTAGGAATTTAAATCGTATTCTCGCTGCATTTTCAGTTCACGTAGGTCAAATGGAATCAAAAGATGATGTGTTATGTTGAATAATAAAGCAGCCTGGCTTCGACTGTCGTGTCCCTTTTCAGGCCGTACCCATTTGTTTTATTTTACTCTAAATTCGATGGACTGGAGATGTGTGTGGACGCCCGCAGCTTTGGCAACGAGGCGCGCTTCATCCGTCGCTCCTGCACCCCCAATTCTGAGGTCTGAACTTACTTTGAACCTTATTTATACTGTGTGGTCTTTGTTCATCACCCTCTAGTCTTTTACTCATGAGCTGTCTCTCCCTCAGGTGCGACATGTCATCGAAGACGGCATGCTGCATTTATACATCTATTCACTGAGGCCTATCACCAAAGGCACTGAGATCACCATTGGCTTCGATTTCGACTATGGCAACTGGTGAGTTAAGAGGAGTCCAGTTGAATCACAGCATCAAAAGACACTTGATCGTCTCCGTCCGACACCATGTTCTCTCTGAATGTGTGCAGTAAATACAAAGTGGACTGTGCCTGTGTGCGGGGGAACCAGGAATGCCCGGTGCTCAAGCACAACCTGGAGCCCTCGGAGAACCTGGGCTCCGGAGCCCGGCGCCGCGGCAGTCGAAAGGACAAGGAGACGGTGCGGGACGACCTGGGCCAGAACCAGAACATGAGTTTGGACTGCGAGGGGAAGAGCAAGAGTGTGGGTGAAGGCAAACAGAGAAAACTCTCTCCTCTCCGCCTCTCCATCTCAAACAACCAGGTAAGATCACACTTGATGACAATATCACTCAAAATCACCTGATTGCAAAACACTTAAAAAAATCTTTTTAGACTTTTTGTTAAATTACATTCACGCCTGTGTTCCATGCATGCTGTTTTATTTGATTTTTGTGAAATGGTCTGTGCATGTGTTTTCCATAGTTAGCCACTCTTTCTTAGTCTACATCCTCCTTTAGTTCCCTGTTTTTTCCCCATCACTCCTTTTTAAAACATGTCTCTTGTCCCTCCCATTAATTGACTCTGAGGATTCATGTCAGATTTGCAGATGAAACATACAATCAGTCATGCAGGTCATGGTGTAAGCCTTTTGGATTGGAGGTGAGATTGCTCAAAGAAAGCTAAGAAAGTTGAGCTGATCACTTGTACCACTTGGTAGGCACAGGAGATGGATTCGAAGTTTGATGTTAGAACCTATTAGTTATGATGGTTTTAGACTCCAAGAAATGGCTGTGGTACACCCAAAAGAATGAATCACTATGACGACAGGGTTCAGTATGCCACTTATCATATTCAATCAGGAAGAGGATCCTGATTTAATCGATCATTTCTAAACCAAAAGGCAAGTTTGGTGTGTTTTGTGCACAGGCAAACACTTTTTTAGAACCCTCCCTACCTCCCTCCTTGCCCCTCCCTCTTTACCTCACCTCTCCTCTCCCCTGCTCTTACCCGTCTCCCTCTAGTCTGTAGCCAGACTTGAATGATGAGCCATGATAAAGCGCCATACCCCCCTCTCCCCTCCTCTTTCAGGATCCTGAGTTATATGAGGATCTAGAAGACAAAACCTCCGTTAGCAATGAAGTAGAGATGGAGTCAGAGGAGCAGATTGCTGAGAGGAGGAGGAAGATGGTAAGTGATGTGCCAAGCTAGGGGCTAAAGCTTTTATCCTCTGCCACACAGCTGTCCTGCAGTAAGCTAAACATTATCATAAAACTGCTCCCTGTTGCTCAGGGTGTGAATTCCTTGTTTGCTTAAAGGGGCTGTGGCTCGGACAGGAGCAGCTATCTTCTACCTCGCTTCCTCAAGCCTGTCCCTCCTCTTCGTGTCTCGTGCTGCTAGCGCTGCCACCATCTCATTTCTTACTTTGCTTCCCCCCCGCAAGCCTTTGTGTTCGTGTGTCATAGCTTTTCATTTGCCTCATTTTTCATAAATGACCATGGGACCCCAATATTCCTTCATCCTACACTCAGCAAAACAATTTGTGTTAAAGACTATATACATACTTTTATGTGTGTTTCACCAATACACCACTCGATCTGTAGGCTTGCTGCTCTGCTTGCGCACTGTAGGTGAACTCCATATTCAATATTTTGCACACCTGCTAACCCAGTAAGGTTTAGTTTCTTTCCCAGTAGAAAATCACTACTTTCTGCAGTCGACCTCGATCCCCTAAATTCAGAGAAGGTCGTGGTTCATGGTTAATTTAAGTTTTTACCCTGATGCCGGCCACTTCCTGTTTGGTGCTTCAGCAAATAAGTTTTTTTGGCTTTATTTTTAGTTCTACTCGTAGCTAGTCATTTGTTATGGTTTTGTTGTGGACCACATTTCTAACCAAACGGTGGCTTGAGATGAAAAGTCACTGAAGAAAATAGCGATTTAGGGACTTGGGCACGTGCACAAAAATAAAAACACATCCTTCTCTTATGTAAATAGAATAAAACAATCATTAGATTTTAAAAGCTACATGTTAAATCTTAGAAGTTGTGTGCCAATGCCCTAAATAAAGAAGTTCCCTGTTGCAAGTTAATCAGCTCTTTATGTCACTGCCAATCGGCCTGGTGCCACCCCCCCCCCCCCCCCCCCCCCCCCCCCCCCCCCCCCCGGGCAAAAACCCCCCACAGGGCCTGCATGGCACACTGTACTAACACACACCTACTCACACATACACTCTGGAAAGTACCCAGCAGTCAGATCCATTTAACACAGTGGGCCGAAAAATGTAAAGCGCTGACTCATCTCTGGCCAACGTATAGTTCTGCTAATGGCCCAGAGAGGGATGGATAGTCGGAGGGAGTGAATGAGACAGGAAGAGAGGCGGGGTTGCAGAAGGTTAGGGCCTTGTTGCCAGGGCCGTATTGACTTCGAGAGATCCAATAGTGTGTCTTCTGTGGAATGTGGCCCAGGATAGAGAGAGAGAGAGAGAGAGAGAGAGAAGGCGCCCCAGCATGTATTCACACACTGACAATCATAAGCGTAGTAGATGCATGTGGGTGTTGTAAATCCATGCTGTGACAAGGTGGGAAGGAGATAACATCAGTGTGTTCTGGCATGATATCCTGTCTTCTTAAACAGACATGCCTCCCGGGTTTTAAAGGCTGTTTGTACAATGCTCCACTAACCGAATGTTTGGCTCCATAGACTTATAAAGTAATCCCATGAATGTGTACTTTGTTTTTTTTTTTTGTTTTTTTTACCAGGTTGTGAGTCACATAATTACCCCTGGAGGACAATGCATTTAGAGCTTATATGTTCTTGTAGGTTAGGAGCTTTATATGGTTACTATGTCGCAGATGTGAACTTGAATGTTGAGGTGAGACATAGTATTTTAAAATCTCATTGTGCAAGGTCAATTCATAAAGACCTTTCTCACACTCATACAAGATAAACTTCAGGTGTGTTCAATTTGTAAAAATGTGTTTAGAGACGATGTTATCAATCACGTTAATCCATTAGTTGGAGCACCCTCACTTAAATTTGTCTTTATAGGTTTAGAGGTGCATTATATCTTAAATGTCTACGCACACTCATATGCAGCACCATATGGGTCAAAGGGTGTGAATTACGCAGACTTTAAAATGTCAGCTGTTTAATAAAATACCAGGGTTCTCTTAAAGTAGGATATTACAAAGACTATTCTACCTACTCGGGGTTAGAGTCCACATTTGTCCAGTGTTTGTGAGACCATCTTTAGGGGGGACATGTCTCTTCTAAACTGGACTGTCTCTTTATTGAACATTCAGGCTAGCCCAGCTGAGCAGTCCCCTCTCCCTGTCGGGGCGGCTACCAGCTGGAAGGGACTGAAACACAAGGAGGTAAATTTTGACCCATACATAGCCAAACCCTCTCCAACCATTTTTACCAACCCCCACTGCCACTACTTCTCCCCCCCCCCCCCCCCCCCCCCCCCCCACCTCCCCCCCCCCCCCCGCGTGCCCCAAATCTCTGAGAGGTGACGGACGTATAACAACTGTCTCCCATCTGCGGAATTTCTGGTAGCGTCTCTATATGTTCCGTTGTTTGACTTTGTTTACAAGGCGGGTGGTCTTCTGACTTTTGATTTTGGTGGGGGTCGCCATGGTTATGATATAGAACATAGCAGGGGACATTCTTGTGGCACAAGTGTTATGGATGCTAATTTTTAGCTTTGTAGCTTAGCCTGGCTGACTGATAGCTTGTCAACCATCAACGATAAGATTAAAATGTACTAATATTCGTGTTAAACATTAAATGTTAATCCAAGTTACTTGCAAGACACACAAAAACAATGATTTTGACATGAAATGCATGCTCAGAAATAGTTGTAAAACATATTCAATATAAAAGATGATATCAGTATATGATATATGAGTGCCTTCAACTTGCCATAGCTCTTTTAAAAGCCTTAAATCAATTAGATAAGTAATTAGTCGATAGTGTTAATCCCTTGAGCAGCTAACTGTTAGCAACCCTAACGAGTGTGCGAACACAAAGTGACCAGCTGCATCACAGTCTCCGTTCGTCCCCGTTACTTTTCGACACGTCCCAACATTTCCCTGTCGCTTCTGCCTGACCTCCGGTTTCATTTCTTTTATTATGAAAGCGAGGAGGTCACTTTCGTCGCTCTGCACTTGGCCCTCAGCTCCACAGGCTAATTCTGCGCTGCACACATTAACCCGTTGTAATCCTCCCCCCCTCTGGGGTTCTCTGGTTTTGTGGTCATATTTGATGCACTCACTTCTTCACCTCCTCTCTTTCAACTCCCTGTCCTCCCCCCTCCCCTACAATGAATCCTCCCCAGACACGAGAAGAACGGAAAATGGAGGCCATCCTTCAAGCCTTCGCCCGCATGGAGAAGAGGGAGAAACGCAGGGAGCAGGCCCTGGAGCGAATTGGCAGCGGCAAGTCAGAGGTGGGGGGCCGCAGCGACATCAAGGAGGAGCCTCCGGCCACGCCAGAGACGGCAGATTCCCCAACTGTCATGCAGGTGAGAACACAGACAGACATTAGAGGCCCGTTGTTTGGTTCGCGTTGGAATGTTGGCTGAAAGAAATGCTTCAGCAATCACACACAGAGGCCCGTCCCTGTTTCCAAAGTAGCTTTAGTTCTTCTAACCGCGGCCAAACAATGTCTTCCCATGAACAGTTTCTCTAGAATTCTTTAGAATTGAAATGTAAAAAGTCTGCATCAATAAAGTCATGATTCTTGGTTACTAAGATAATTGTAAATACGCCACTGTCTCTATCACAGCCAATGCTGGAGGTCAAAGAAGAGCCAGGACTTAAGCCGGCAAAGGTCAAGGGCACGAGAAACAGGAAAAGCTTCTCCAGGAACCGCACGCACATTGGCCAGCAACGTCGGCGAGCTCGCACTATCAGCACCTGCTCCGACTTGGCCCCGGGCTCTCCGGTGGAGCCCGTGGAGCCTCTGACCAACGAAGCCCCCGAAGGAGAGTCCCCCATCGAACCAGAGCCCGAGGCCATCGCTTCCCAAGCACCGGACGCCAGCCCTCCGCACAGCAGCTCGCCTGCACCTGACAGAAACCGTACCGGGAGCAAGAACTTCAAAACTAAAAAGGTACCATTCCAATTAAAAAAATGTCTAAGTGTAACCAAACAAAGTGGGAACCGAGCGCTTTAATCTAATGTCTCAAAATCCTCCACAGCACTTTGTCAGCGAATGGGTGGGAGAGAAGCAGCAGGACCGCGCTGCAGTGCGAACCCCCGAGCCGGCGCCGGAGCGACCGCTGAGAATAAGCAGCGATCCAGAAGTACTGGCCACGCAGCTGAACGCCCTCCCAGGTATGGCCTGCTCGCCGCAGGTCTACAGCACGCCCAAACACTATGTTCGTTTCTCGTCCCCATTCCTGGCCAACCGCAGCCCCACCACTCCCGGGGTTCCCACGGGGAGACGGCGATCCAGAGAACTCCCGGAGATGCCAACGACCACAGGCTCCTGCAAGAAGGTACAGAGTCCTGATCCAGAAATGCTCGAAACATTCCTTGTTTTTGTCGGATGTCCCGCGGTAACTGGACCGTCTCCTCTTCCTCACAGCGATGGTTGAAACAGGCTCTGGAGGAGGAAGGCTCCACCAGCCCCGCCAGACGACCGAGCCTCCTCATGCCCTGTGAGGGACCTCTCAGCCCCTCCATCAACGGAGACTCGGACAGCCCTCTACCTTACAATGGCATCTGCTCTCTACCAGGTGGGTCTTTGGTGCTGCATCAGTCTTGCGATTTGCCTATTCCAGTCAGTCGTAGAATAAACGGCGGTTGTCGATTATCGAGGTCGATGCACAAAGCAAAGAAGAAAACGGCGCTTGGTGAAAAACTCATCGGCGCACCCCTCTCCTTTCAGAGTTGCCCACACCTTTGAAAAAGCGCCGATTGAGTCCGCTGGACGCATGCATGTCCGAGAGCTCCACGCCCTACGGCTCCCCGTGTGCCACGCCCACCAGGAGCGACCAACTGGAGGCCCCCGTAACGCCCGTCTTGCTGGCCACGCCTCCTTGTCCCCGGACAGAGGAGCCCAGCACAGAGCCCCCACCCAGCACCCCAACACAGACACTTAGTGCCCCTCCGGAGGTAAAGCTGATCCTCTGAGACTTGCTGTGTGTTTACATGTGATTTTTGTGTTTCATTTTTTAATCACAACGATTCAAATGATTTTATTTTATATACAGAGTGAATCTTCAGCAGAGAGTTCTCCAGAGGTTAACCGGAAACCCAGTGCGCAAGAGGTGAATTCGCAGTTTGGAATACTCTGATTCAGAGGGCGGAATGACTTCTTGTCCACACATATTGATCCCTTTCCTCTCTCTCTCTCTCTCTCTCAGGCCGATCGCCCGCCTTCGTTAGTCTCCTCTCCGTGCATCAGGGCCCCCAGCTCAGACGGACTCTCGACAGAGGCCAAGGCATCCGTTCCAGAGAGTCCACAGCCCCCGTCAGCGGAGCCGGTGGAATGCGGCGAGGACAGGGCCGACGGCGGGGCCGCAGAAGGCAACAGCGAGGCGCCCTTGTCCACGGAAACTTGTGCTTCCTCTTTCCCTGGCTGGATCAAAAGCCCAGAGCGAGGCCCGACTGGAGCAGCTGGCCTGAACTTCTCCCCAGTCAACTCAAACTTAAGGGACCTCACCCCTTCGCACACCCTGGAGCCCCTGGTGGCTCCCTTCAGGCCTGAGGCTGCAGCTGGGACTGCAGTCGGGTCCACAGCAGCAGGGACCGGGACGCTGGTCACCTCTCAAGCCCCCTTCAGTGAAGGCCAGGGGCCGCTTTTCTACCCCTGCCCTGAGGAGGGGAGCTCGCTTGGGTTCTCGCGCTCGCTGAACGGGGATGGTAACGGCGAGGTGGGGGGGTCGGCACAGAACCCTCCTCAAAAGAAAAAGGTAAGAAGCCCCTTTTAGTAGCTTTTCTGTGCGACTCAGCTGCTTTTAGCGCTGCATCATAGATCCGCTGTTGTCCAAACGCTGCCCTCTAGTGGTCTATCTGAAGCCATGCCTGTTCATAAACGTCACTGCGCTTCACCCTCTCCTCAGGTTTCCCTCCTCGAGTACAGAAAACGCCAACGAGAAGCTCGCCGGAGCGGCTCCAAGACCGAGTGCAGTTCCCCCGTCTCCACCGTCCCGCCTCTGACCGTGGACGCCTTCCCTGTCGCCGTAGAGACCACCAACGAGCCTCCGCCCCCTCCTGCTCCCACGGTGCCCTGTAACAGCACCCCTTCCTCCTCCTCCTCCTCCTCCTCCTCCTCCAACACCCCCATCGCCGCCACCACCACCAGCGTCCCGGCAAAGGAGCCTCAAACGAATGAAGAGGGCGAGGCAGCCGCCGAGAAGGGAGAGAAGGAAGGAGGAGAAGGACAGTGGTGTGTGATCTCGATTTTACACGTTTACACGAACGTGCTTTTATCATGTTCTCATGTCGGCACGTGTTCGCGCGATTAATGCTTCTCTCGTTTCTCTGCCAGGACGTCGTCAACATCTGTGGAGCAGGCGCGAGAGCGGGGCTACCACCGAGCTCTGCTGCTCAGCAAAGACAAAGACACAGGTCAGGATCAACGCTGAGTGATCTGTATTCACGTGTTCACACACGTGTGCACGGCGGCCGTTCTTACCTCTTTATTATTATTATTATTATTATTGTTGTCATTCTAGATGGCGAGGCTGAGGGAGGGGACACGCCTGCACAGAGAGACTGTCCATCGCCAGGCCTGCAGAAGACCCCGACCCACGGAGTGAGTCGCCATGAGATTTACAGCCTTTTTTTTTCTTCTTTTTTTTTAAGCTATTGTTTACCTTCATGTCACCTCTAGATGTCACTAAATACAAATGCTATATACCTGATACTAGGTGATAAATTAGGTTCTACTTCCATCTCTCTCTTCTCAGTCGTGCTCTCCTGGTGCTGTGGCTCAGGCTCCCGGTCGCTCAGTGAAGGAGGACGACGCCGCCGACGCTCAGCCCCGGACGCCAAATCCGCCGACGCAGGCGGCGAGCAAGCCCACGGGACCTAAACCGGCTCCTCTGACCCCCACCAAGCTGCACCAAGCCCCCCTGCCCTCCTCCCCGGTCCACTACCCTGGGCCCTCGCTCCTCCACTCGCCCAAGTCCCAACCACAGGGCTCACCGTACCGCAGCCAGAGGGCGCTATTCTCCACACAGCCTCAAAACCAACCACAGCCTCAGGCTCAGGCCGGCCCCGCCCCCTTTGCCCAGTATAACTCGCAGAGTGCCCCGCCGCCGCCGCCTCCTCCCCCGCCAGCGCCACCGGTCTCCACGGCGTATTTTCCCAGCCAGAGCCCGTCACCCGCCGGACCCTTCACCGGGTTCAAGCCCTCCGTCACCCCTCCTTACCCCCCTGGCTCCCAGCCCCTGATGCAGACTCTCCCCCACAGCGTGCACTATCAGAGCTCCAACGCTCCGCCCCCACCGCCGCCTCCTCCACCCCCACACCCGATGAACGCCCCCGCCCTGCTGCACGTCAACCTGCAACCCCCTCCCATCCAGCAGCATCAGCTCATGCTGACCTCCGCTCCCCCGCCGCCTCCACCGCCACAGGGCCAAGCGTCGCAGCAGCCTCAGCAGCAGCCTCCGACCGGTGGCGCCTTACTGTCGCTCACCCCGCCGCCGCCGCCGCCGCCGCCGCCTCCCCCAGCCCCGTCAACCAACCCCGCGATGCAGCCCCACCACTTTCAGACTTTAGGGGCGTTTCAGCCAGCACTGATGCACCCGGGCACCGCCGCCAACCCCTCAGTGCCCCAGTCAACGTACCCCCCGCCCCTTCAGCAGACCGGACTGCCTCCGCCTCCCCCTCCTCCCCCACAACAGACTCAACAAGGCCCGGCCCAGGCCGCCGCCTCCGCCCAGATGCCTTCTGGGACTCGTGGAGCTCCTGCTTCCTCGACAGCCTTCCACAATTCGGGGTATCTCAGTACAGGGTGGCACTGACCGCCTCCTCTGCTACGCCCCCGACCCCCCACCCCCCCCCTCTCCCTTCACCCCCTCACCCCAGCCTCTAAGAACTCAGCCTGAGAGGGGCGTGTACCATAAGCTGTAGATATGTTTTCTATGTACCTGAACACATGGCCAGTGGAAAAACAGCTGATTGTGGGAGAAAAGGGTACTTTTTAAGATAACACAAGGACAGAAAATTTTAGAAAAAAAAAAAAGGACGATGACATAACCTTCAAGACAAACTGTAAAAAAAAAAAAAATAAGAAAGAAAGAAAAAACAAGAAGATGGACGACTCCCCCCCCCCCAGCCGTCGCCCCCTTGGTGCTCATATCTCTCACTCTCTGGACTCCTTATGTTTTATATAATCTTCCTGCGACGGAGAGGAACTCTCTCTGTTCTGTGTCTTGTTCGGACTCCCGCTCTAAGGCCCCGCACTTTGTTTATCGATTGACATTCCAGCCTGTAACCCCCCCCGCCCCCCCCCCCCCCCCCCCCCCCCCCCCCCCCCCCCCCCCCCCCCCCCCCCCGCCCCCCCCCCCCCCCCCCCCCCC
>JAFBJT010106502.1:12664-24865 GCA_016785325.1 Chascanopsetta lugubris
AGTGCTGTAAAGTGACAGACCTGCTGCTGCTGCTCTGCTTCTTTTTTTTCCCCTCTCTCTCTCTCCCTCTCTCTCTCTCTCCGTTCACACACATGCACGCACACCCACACACACACAAACACAAACACACACGGAAACACATACGAACACACATATACACACAATGGCCTGTTGGTGACAACAAGCAATTTATTACAAGGATGCTGCCCTGTGTTTGTGTCCCTGTGGGCGTCTGCCGCCTGCGTCCACCCAAGCTTGTGCATGAGGCTGAGAATGCAGGATTTGTGTGTGTGTGTGTGTGTGTGTGTTGGGGGGAGGGGGGGGGGGTAGATGGCAGGGGGGGGGGGGGGGGGGGGGGGGGGGGGGTAGATGGCAGCCACATTAAAGAAAACATGTTAAAGGAGAAAGTTTCTAATTCATTAGGAGGCCGACGCCCTCTGAGGTTTCTGTTGCTCTCATGTTCAATTTGGAGATTGGACTCTGCTTTCAAAAGGGTGTGAGAGGACGAGACAGGTGGTCCACGAGTCTGCTGCCTTTAAAACAGGGATTCTGTGTGTGTGTGTGTGTGTGTGTGTGTGTGTGTGTGTGTGTGTGTGTGTGTGTGTGCGTGCATGTTGGGAAGCTGTCCACTTTGGCCACATCTATTATCTCACCACCCCTCCCACTGGGACATCCCAGAAGCCCATTGATCATTATTAGACCCTGTCATACATCCACACGCCCACACACACACACACACACACACACACACACACACGCACACACACAGTATCAATCTTTAGATTACATGCACAGAAACACAGAAAGATGATTTACATATACACACTTAAACACATACATACACATATGCATATGGGCACTTAGTCTTTACGAGCACTGTGACAAGATCAAGTGGGTCGGGTGCAGATTGCTCACAGTCGTCGGTGCACTTCCATCCTCCAGTCACCACAGGAACAGGAAGGAGAGAGAAACAACAATAGATCGTGGGGCTCACACAGCGATGTGTGTTTGTGTGTATATATTGACCTGGATGTCCAATCCTTTATGTCCTTGTATTTTTTGTTTTATATGTTAGTGAAGTATTTATACGTTTGTTTGAAGGATTTATATTTTTTTTTAAAAGGACGAAGTCGGCCTGCTCAGATCCTGTATGACTTAAAATGACTGATTTACAAGGTCATTGTATTTATATATATATATACTGTATATATATATGTATATATATAAACAATGTGCAACAATTCAATACATTAATATTCGTATTCAGTCAATACAAGTATGGATATTTATTAGTGCATACATTCTATTGGCAAATATGCAATTAGTATGTCATTTGTAGCTGTATTGAAATAATTGCACCATACAAAACTAAATGCATGTACTTCCTATTATGTTAAGGGAATCTCTTCCCGTATTGAGAGGATTTATATATATGTGTGTGTGTGTATATATATATATATATATATATATATATATATATATATTTATTTATATAGGTCAAAGTATATCGTTTCCTGTACATGGCATTTTATTTTATGCTATCATTTTATTTTATTTGGTTTTTTTTTATATACAAAGTATAAACAAAACAAAATGCACTTGCTATATTCTGGCTACTGGAAATGTATTGTTACATATTGCATTACATTCCATATTTATTCGTTATTTTCAATGATCCATTTACAAATGGCAGCATCTTTCCTCGGTCTGGATCAAGAGATGAAGTGTCACAAAATGACAGTATTATTGTGTTGAGAATTGTAAGTCGTTGTAATTGTATCGTTCTGTCTTGACACCACATGTGTCCAACTTAAGGCCCAAACTGACCTGCCACGTCGTTCCATGTGGCCCCAACACCTCTGTGTTATATTATTTTTTTCATCTATGCAACTGCATATACATTAAAGGTATAAATCAAAATGGATATAGTTATTTTACAGTATCTTAAATTGTTACGAGTATCAGGGTCTTATGGTTACAACCACCTCTTTGAAGGGAGCCATGATGCTGATGTGGCCCTCAGATCAATCGACACCCCTGCTCTGTGCCGTCGGAGAGCGTCTTCTTCTAAATTCCTATCATTATTATTATTATTATTAAATTATAAAAAGGGTTTACGGGAGAAAGGCTTGCGCGACGTGTCGGCAGGTTTGTTTTTGTGGACGTCCCAGTACTTCGTCCTGCCGATCCCTCACCACCTCTCCGTGTCTCTGTGTCCCCAGGCGCTTTGACGGAAGACCCAAACTTCCCAAAGATCCAGTGGCCCTCACCGGAGATGTGTCCATCGTGCCACACGGTGAAGGGGAACCAGGACCACGAGTGGAACTACGAGGAGGTTCTGTCCTTCCTCGTCTCCTACTTCTCCCCCGACAACATCCTCACAGGTAGGAGACGATGTTTATTTCTTACCCGCCTCCTTTGATCACCAGCCCCCCCCCACCCCCCTCCCGTTGACTTTCGAAATACTTTTACATTTAAAATCAAACAGTTTAAATGTTATGCTCCCTTAAAGGTGCAGTGTGTAAGATTACTGTCCATTTTTGGTCACTACTGTCTTTTGAAATAGAATTACAAAACAATTGCATATCGACATTTTTTTTTTTTACAAATGTGTAATCACCCCAATGTTTTTTACGTCACCCCAAAACGAGCCCTTTCATGTATATTTACACCAGGAGCGGGCCCACCGTATGGGGGGGCCGCCATGTTTTTACAATGTCCCAGAGTGGACGTGCTAAACATCTTTTGAGCTTGAAGGACAACTGAGAGCTGGAATGGGGGACTGCGAGGTGATGGATAAAATATGCGCTAGAATATGTCACCAAATCGTACACACTGTACCTTTAACAATACTCATATCAAAATGTGTGTTTTGGAATAATCCAGTTGATTCCAAAGACAAAATAAGGCAGGCATATGAAAAATATTCTGCAGGTATGATAAATGTGAAATACCTAATAAATATTTTTGGATTGTCTTTTGATTTATGTCCAGTGTAGTTGAAAGGAAGTAAACAAATCGTCTGAATTATATTTGATTGATTCTGAATTAAGTAGCAACTCGCGACGCGTCGGATGACGCGTGAGGGTCTGCAGCGTTCGGATCAGATCATGGGATGATAATTCAATCGAATAAAGCTCTTCATCTCTCCACGTCAGACTATCTGGAGGATGAGGCACAGATCCTGACGAAGCAGAGGGAGAAACAAGCTCAGAGACACGGAGACAGAAGAGCCAGGGAGGCCTCTGACCTCATGGAGCATCCTCCTGCACCGCCCACTGTGCCAGAGGAGGAAGAGGAGCAGGAGGAGGAGGAGGAGGAGGGGGAGGAGGAGGGGGAGGAGGCGGGGGAGGAGGCGGCGGCGGCGGCGGCGGATGAAGACGCACCAGCAGCCAAAGAGATGGCCGCCAAAGTGTCCGAGCCGAACCCCTGGGCCAAGTCGGAGACGGGGGTGGGCCGGAGGCGGCGGCAGGCCCACAGGAAGCTGAGCATCGTGGGGATGAGGACGCGGGACGCGCAGGAGGACATCGTGGACCTGGACTCCTTCGTCAACCAGCACTACAACGCCAAGGCGCTGCAGCTGGCCGCCGCCAGCCGGGTCAAGCAGCGCACCCTGCAGAGGAAGGAGGAGCAGGAGCCCCCGCCCGCGTTCGGCCTGGGCATGGAGCTGGACGCGGGGCTGGGGATGGTGGGCCTGCAGCCCATCGACGGAGGCCTCGACCTGGACGCCGGGCCGAAGAGGAAGTGGCTGCGAAAGCGGGAGCTGTCGGACCGGTACCACCTCGGAGGGGAGGGGCCGGGCCCGAGGGGACACTGGGTGTCCATGCTGAGCATCGGCTTCTCCAACGCCGACATCAGCCTGTGCGTCATCCTCTACTTCCTGTCGGCCACGTGCCTCCTCTCCATGTACCTGTTCTTCAAGCACCGCTTCAGGCTACGCAGGATGAAGAGCGCTCTGCCCTGAGCCACGTCTGTGGGTCCACGGCCGCGATTAAAGGTCATGGGGGTCACGTGGCCTCAGGGTGGGGCTAGCGCGTACAGGGGATGTGTCCGGATTAACTTCATCTTAAAGCGCTCCACTTAACTGTGACCTCCGGCCGAAGCAGGCCGGACCAGGTTTGATTCCGGGCGCGAGGGTCGTGTGTAACCAGAGCAGCCGAGGTCTTAAGAAGTGAAATCAGATGTTTAACTTTGGAAAAATCATTGAAGGTTTGTGACTTTGCACCTAATTTGCCCTCCAGGAGTTTCTCAGTGAACTGTGGAAAGTGTGTTGACACATATTTCCACCAGTGGGTTTGTGTTTGTGCTTGCATCAAGGATGTTAATTGTGGTTTGGTCTCTGATTGACCACTTAGTTAAAAGCTTTATTTTTATTTTTTTTTTAATTTGTATGAGACGGGGATGTTCAGGGGATTTTAAAGAATTCCTTTATTGAAGTTTTAGAAGCGTCCGATGCTTCTTCCCTGTCTATTCTCACCAAATTCAGTTTTGATCCGTTATGATTTGTAAATATTCACATGTAAATAATACTTGAAAGATATGAATGAAATTCAAAACTGTATGATTTGAGGAATAATTATTGATTTTTAAATTACAGATTTAATTTTATATATTTTGTTTTACGTGTATTTCTTTTTTTTTTTTTTTTTAATAAGCTTATTGCCACATGCATTCGTAGCGGCTGTGTGTCAGTGACTTGTAAACTGTGAGTGGACCAGCAGCTCCTCAGGAGAGCCGATCAGCCCCTTTGTTCCTCAGCCCCTCAGAGTCGCTGTTACATCATGTGTAAGTATGACATCACACTGCTGCGTCCACACAACAGCCACTCGCCTCGTTTTCCAAGTGTGGCCGAGCAACGCGAGTGTTTACCAAGGTTTTACAATAAGCAAGGGTTTGTTTGTGGCCGCGATCTCGATCTTCTCCTGGTGGTCTCCAACGCACTGTGTTCTTCCGTTCGCCTCATCGCATCTTTCTGAATCAATAAAATTATTTTTGATAAGGACCCTTCGCTTTTCCTCGGTTGTCTGGTCAACGTAGAGTTTGGAAGGATGCATCTCCTCGGTGAGATAGTTGTCACGTGCTTTGGTCCAGTTTTTCCACAGCCACATCGTTCTCGTGTGATTTTACCGGCAACCGTTCGTTAGCCAGGGGGTGATTCTAGATGAGAAGGACTGATCTGCATGGTTAAAGGTGCAGTGTGTAAGATTTGGTGACATCTACTGGTGAAGTTGAATCCTGTTTACAATATACATCACCTCACCCTCACTCCTCTGAACATGCAGGAGAACCTATGGTCGACTTCAGCTGTCTTTAAAACTCAAAAGACGTGTAGTATGTCCACTCTGAGCTACTGTAAAAACATGGCGGCCCCCGTTGGGAGACCCGCTCCTCATGTCAATATTAATGGACGCATTTAAGAGTCATTTGAAGAAAAAAAAATGTAAACATTTTAGGAGATTATAAATTCATGAAAATGTCCATTTGTTCTCCTCCTTACCCAGAATGTTGAGGGTGAGGTGATGAATACAACATGCAGCTTCACCACTAGACGTCACCAAATCGTACACACTGCACCTTTAAGCTCTTCATCATATCAGTTCCTCACCACAACCAAAGGTGAAGCAGGTCTGTTCTCTCGGCTCCCCGATGCCCTGCACTTCACGACGATGAAGCGGAGAGTGTTTGCAACCTTCTCCAGGGGTCCGAGTCCCTGCAGAGCCCTGCTCCATCCGGTCTGACCTTTGACACTGACCTCCACCTGCTCCGCCCTGCAGCCACAGAGCAACCTCTGAGGACTGGCCCCATGGAGCGTTCCCCCAGGGCATTTCCATCAATGTTTTCCATAGTCAGGACTGGTTTTCCTGCGTGTCTCCACAGTCAGGAACCAACCTCTTAAAGGTGCAGCGTGTACGATTTGGTGACATCTAGAGGTGAAGTTGCAATGTCGCATCCATCACCTCACCCTCACTCTTCTGAACGTGCAGGAGAACCTGCGGTCGGCCGCAGTTGTCATTAAAACCCCAAAGATGTTTAAAACATGGCGGCCCCCCCCTTGGGGAGACCCGCTCCTCGTGTAAATAGTCGTGGGCTCAGTTAAAGAAAAAATGAAAACATTTAGGTGATTATAAATTCATGATGACGTCAGTGTGTAATTGTTTTGGAACATTTTTAGAAGTGACAAAAACGACCCAAATCTTACACACTGCACCATGAAAGCAGGTCCATGCTTCTGGATCAACCAGAAGACTCGTCTCCAACATCCAAACATGCCTAATCATGTGCACACGATCTCCTCCACTTTGCCTTGTTACCCCAGTCGGTCCTCTCCGTTATGAATCAGATGGACTGACATCAAAGGATTTGCGTGGAACCCTCCGGAATTTGAGAACAACAAATTCCTGCTTGTTGTTTGTTTTGATGAGGAGGGGCGGACGCGAGGAGCAGGGCGCCGCCCGTAGAATGGGGGGGTTCAATCATCCAAGGTTGAAGGAAAAAGCCTGTTGCCATCTGCTGTGCAGCGCAAGCTAAATCCTAACAATTTCATTGGGATTATAGCAAGTGAGTAATCCAGCTTTCCTTTGGGACTAGAGGGGAGAGATTACCCTGGAGGATTAGCTCCCCGCAGATAATAAACTTTATTAAAACGCAATCGGCTTTGGTGAGGCTCCTTCCCTCCTCACACACTTGGAGGTGGGTTCTGCAGGTGGGGCGAAGGGGGTGGGGGGGTGGGGGTGGGGGGGGTCAGGTGGATGAAAGAGGGAGCAGTGGGTGAGATGGACGGATGAATGGACAGAGAGAGAGAGAGGACGAGGGTTTGATGTTCGGATCACGACAGGTCCGTCTGAACCAGGGCTTGATCTTGTGCTTTGTGGTTCCTGAACTCGACCCCACCCCACCCCTCAATTCTGACACACACACACACACACACGCACACTCACACACACACACACACATTCCAAATCCCTCTTCATGTCTTCATCCAAACCACACCGGCAGAATGTCAGGTGTTGATGGTGAAACAGTTGAGCGAAGGCCATGGATTCTTCAAAACACACACACACACACACACACACACACACACACACCATGTTGATTGATACCGTCACATTAAAGCTGAGCAGCTGTGGTCGTGTGACTTAATTAAACTCTGTGATACTTTGCCTCAGACCCTGAATCAGCAGAATGAAGTGAGAACAGCGGAGTTTGTCACCAGGAGCATCTGTAAGTTGTTCACTCCTTTAACAAACGTTACCTCGTTCATCATGACACAGGTTTTAATATCACAGAGGCGCCGTTTGTCTTATTTTGGAAACCGGAGGAGGAATTGCAGTGTCCTTCGAAAAACCCAGATATTTAAATCCACAACAGGTATTCAAATCCGTAATAGCCTTTCGGTTTCCAGCGCACACCTGATCCATTAATCTGGTTAAATGCTCACCTGCCTGTGTGGTGGGATTGGAGTGAGTGAGGGGTCCGGGCTCGTCCTGTCAGCTCAGTCTCAATGAGCCGTGTGAGAGAAGCACTGTTTCACACCGATGATGCTTCGTGGGGACGTTTGGCAGCAGTGTGATATCTGTCTGCGCCTCAGCCAAGTCTGAGGTGAGCGGTTCACACTGAGGACGAGAGGCTTCACACACACACACACACACGCACACACGCGCGCGCACACACACACACATACACACACACGCATGCAGAGCCGGCGATGCATCTGTTTGATTTACGGTGTAAACACAACGCTGGATTTTGATCAGAGGAATAAACAAAGGCTGCTCCCTTTTTTTAATGTAGTGTCAGAACTGGAGGCTGCCACAGTTTCTCCTACATGTCTGGAACGGAAAGGGTGGAGTGAAGTCCACCACCTGATGTCACTCAATCCTACACACTGAACCTTTAATCAGAGAATGACATTGAAATCCGTGTCATTTAAACAAGACAACGATGTTTCTTCAGCGGTACTTTTACTTCAGAGGAGGAGGAGGAGGAGGACGCGCTCTCTCTTTTCCACTGACCACGAGGTTGCCAGTCGTATTCCAGTCTTCCTCATCCATTTGCCAAAGTGCCCTTGGGCAAACTTACGCCATGTTCTCAACACATGAATGTATGGATGTGGGTGTGGCCGGGTGAATGAGTGAGGAAAAGTACACAATACAAATGATTAACCTTTTTCTTGTTGAGCCTTTGGCAAGACAGAAAACATGCGTGTCCCCTCATGCTGAGTGAAGGGGAGAGGAATCGAACCCTCGACTTTCTGGCAAGGGGACACTTCCTCGGACCCTGCAGCCACAGGTGCCTCCACTGTTGGAAAGGGAATTGTTGTGACGTGAGGGGTCGTCAGCTGCAACATGCAACTTCACCAGTAGATGTCACCAAATCTCACACCCTGTACCTTTAAAGGTACAGGGTGTGAGATTTAAGAAGTGATTTCAGATTGAAGGAGTGAATCCATCACCTCACCCTTACATTTGGGAAACGGATGGTAACTCATTCAAACTCAAAAGAAGTTTAGTATAGGTCCACTCCGGGCTTCTGTAGAAACATGGCGGCTCCCGTGGGGTGGACCCACTCCTGATGTAAATATACAACAACGGCCTTTTTTGATGGTCGTGAAAAAAGCAGGTCACACATTTAGGGGAGAAATGTCAGTATATAATTGTTATGTGATTATATTTCGACGGATAGAAGCGACAAAATAATTGACCATAATCTCACACAGTGCACCTTTAATGGGCTCGTTTGAGGGCAACAGGAAGAAAGTGGCTTTAAACAGATGAAAATATCGGTATGTGATTGTTTTGAAATATTTTCAGAGGGGACAAAAAGTCATCTTTGAACGCAAAGGTCACTGGTTCGAATCCCAGTTGGACCCTGCTGCAGTGTCCCTGGCCCTGACACTGATGCCCCCAATGGCCCTACGTGCACTGACACAAATACCCCGTGACCCAGATTACTGGATGAGCGGTCGAAGATGACATGACATGACAAAAGAGGCGGAAATCTTACACACTGCACCTTTAACGGCCCGTGTTTGCCCGGGGATCCACATGTGTGTCTCCTTCTCACCCTCCTCAGAACTTTGTTGATCGTTGTTGACGGCGAACGTCGCACGGCGCCGACCGGGTGGCGCAGTGAAAGTGGAGTGAAGGGTAAAACGCTCACCTTGCTGCCCCGTGTTGTTGTCTTCCATAAATTAGACAATGTGGGGCTTTTACAGTGGCCCCTCCCCCTCCTCCTCCCGCGCGCTCTCTGCCTCCATGTTTATTACCCCGCGGCTATTGATATTAAAATGCCGCCGGGCCTTGATGCATTTTTCTGTCATCTCTCTTTCAGGCTTTAATAATACTATAAAGCTTCCTGCTGTGGACAGAGGGCGGTGGGGGGGGCGGGGGGGTGAGGGAGGTGGGGGGGGCGGGGGGGTGGGAGGGGGGGAGGGAATAAATTATGAAAAAAAGCCAGGTCCCCTCTAGGTTTTAAACATTCAGCCTTTTAGAGGCAGGAGTCAAGTAGGGTCAGATCCATCTCATTTTACTGCCGCGGCCCCTCCCCCTTCGTGTGGACGCTTCATCTGCTCATCTCCCAAACACCTCCGCTCACAGGCTGGGGTCTGTGCACCACGGGGGGGGGGGGGGGGGGGGGGGGGGGGGGGGGGGGGGGGGGGGGGGGGGGGGGGGGGGGGGGGGGGGGGGTGTCGGCCGAACCGGGAGTCCTCACAGTTCCAGCGTGCCCAGCCGAGAGTTGAACGTGAGGGAGACGATCAATAGTCTCCCATCAACCACATTCAGGCCTCGATAATCAGCTCCCTCTGATTTCACCGAGACCCCCTAACCTCTACTGCTCCCTGCCCTGTTTTGTCTATCTGTCTCCACACACACACACACACACACACACACAGAGTCAGAGAGTGTGCTGTTTACAGGAAGTGTCTGTGTAATGAAGTTGGAGAAGGTCCAACACTTGTCAGTCTCACAGTTTCCATCTGCTCCGTGACACCAGCGCTGTCACGGAGCAGAACCTTCAGGATGGATGCTGACAAAAAGGTTCGAGGGCATTCTTTACGTCCGGGGGATGAAAGGCATCACGCCGGGCTCCCTTTCTTTATACGTAACAACATGTATTCCACAAATTATAAGATGTGGTGTTTACGATATCGATCGTTATGGAATGTGGCACATCTGTAATGGAATCCCTCACTGTGTTGACACACTAAATGTTGTTGTGGAGTGTCAGTGGTTAAAGAAGTGAGAGGTTACACGTGTTGTAACCTCAACCAATAAAACGTGATTACATGTATTTATTTTTAAATGTACGCAGAAAAAACAATTCGATGTCATTTTACTTTCATTGGGATTATAATACAAGTACACAAATATGATCTTGATGATTCACCTCACTGAATTATACAAACAGTATAATAAACACTTGAGCACATATATTCTCTGATGGGAAAATAAATGACATAGATTTTTGATAATAATAATATAATATATATAATATAATATTATAATATAATAATAATAATAATAATAATAATAATAATAATAATACAACATAAAAAACATACAATCAAGAATATATTTTAAAAATATACTATATATTATTTTATTTCATTTGTTTCCATATCACAGAATGGTTTATCGATACTTTGCGCATGTACATAAATACAAAGTGTTTAAAGGCCTGTGCTCCGCGGGCATCATCACCTGCAGCAGGTGTGTTGGAATTCACCAATCCTCACATTCCTGCAGAGGAAACAAACAAACAAACAAACAAACAAACATGGCGGGTCTCTGACGGGACGCGGTGCTACAGGCAGGTTCAGCGGCTCCTGGTGAAAACAATCACGGGTGATTATTTGTCCGTGTCCGTGTGAACACCGGCTCGGCTCCTCCGAGTCAAACGAGCCCATTACCGCCTCCTCTCTGCTCTGCTCCCCTCGGTGGGGTCGGGTTCAATCAGGGAATGGGCAAATACCACCGGTGACGCCTGTAGCTTCGCGTTTGTTCCACCCACCTCTCCCACTAATTACCCGGATGGACACGAGCTGTCAGGAGACAATAACTACCCCCCTAATAGAATTTGCAAGCCCAAATGCAATTTCATTTCCCCCTCCTCGGCGCCGTCTCCCCGGCGTTCTCCCACTTGTGCAGCCCCCCCACCTCCACCCCCCTTTGGGGGGCTCGGTCTCTGCCACTGCTGCCTCGGAGCGCGCGGGGACGCGCCGCTCCACGGTGCCGCAGCCTCCACCGGGCACCGGGGTGAGGACGGAGTGAGAGGCCGGCTGCTGCTGCTGCTGCTGCTGCTGCTGCTGCTGCTGCTGCTGCTGCTGCTTTGTCTGGGAGCTGCGGCTCAACCTGCTGAACATGCAGGAGGAGGAGGGGGAGGAGGGGGGGTGAAGAGGAGGAGGAGAGAGGATGCTGTGCCGTACAGTGGGTGAGCTGCGGTCAGTAGGTAGGTCTGCACGCTCGTGCTATACTGTGTTATTTATATTTTAAAGGTGCAGTGTGTAGGATTTTTTGGTCATTTTTTTTGTCACGTCTGTAGAATAAGATAATGATTACAAAACTGTTATTATAGACATTTTTTTTACAAATGTATAATCACACCCCTCTATTTTTATTTTTATTTTTATTTTTATTTTTATTTTTATTTTTATTTTTATTTTTATTTTTATTTTTATTTTTATTTTTATTTTTATTTTTATCTTTATTTTTTTTACATAACTCCTTACATTTGCTTTAATGTGTATTTACACCATGGATTAAGTCCACCCGATGGGGGGCCGCCATGTTTTAACTGTAGCCCAGAGTGGACATACTAAAGATCTTTTGAGCCTCATTGACAACTGAAGTCTACCAAAGGTTCTCCTGCACGATCAGAAGGGAACGTGGAGGTGATGGGTGCAACATGCAGCTTCACCAGTATATGGCACCAAATCTTACACACTGCACCTTTAATGAAATATTTGAACGAAACATTCATCTCTAAAAAAAAAATAAAAACCTTTGTTTTAAAGGCACCATCTTTTACTTCCGGTCTCACGCTGACCGCGAACATTCCGCGCGTTCTGGTCCTTTTTTCTTACGCCCTGATGAGATCAAAGGCACATTTGAACTGTTACGCGCATTTGTTTTTGTGCTGATTTTATATTATTCTACGTCATTTGTCCGGTGGACATGTGTGATGATTTTTTGCATCAATGCT
>JAFBJT010106502.1:31222-54355 GCA_016785325.1 Chascanopsetta lugubris
CAACTTCCCGTACTCGACTCTTCACAGATCTCCCATTCATGCAGCTTTCCCACAGTAAACAAACAAGTTCTGCTGCTTGGCAATGCAACAAGCAGTCACTTCCTGCGTGGCCGAGGGTTCAAGCCTCTGCGCAACAGATTCATGCATGTGGGCGATGAGCCATCACCTGTCTGGAGTCATACGAATAAGCTTGCACGAGCTGCAGGCAGGCTGTTGTCAGGTGAGGTACCTGTGTCAGAGCATCGCTCCTGGAGAGCAGCAGAGCTCCCTGGGCCTGGGCCGGGAGGCAGGTGCAGCAGCAGACCCACAGCAGCAGCAGCAGCAGCAGCAGCAGCAGGCTCCACGCTGCACTCGGGCCTGGGAAGCGGCAGCGCCTCTGGCCTGCCATGGCTGGGAACAAGTGTGGAAGGAATCTGAGGCATGTGGGAATCAAGTCCTCCAGTGTGGGTTGGACTCCGCCCCCCCTTCACTGTGCAGGAGGAGGAGGAGGAGGAGGGACCCTCCCTTTCCCTTCCCTCCCTCACTCCCTCCCCCCGTATCCCAAAACCCTTTCCTGTCATGGGGTTGTGTGAGTGGGTGTGCGTGGTTTCCCATAAATTGCGAGTGTGTTGTTTACGTGTGTTTGTGCTCAGCCCGTTCGGACTTGCTTTGAGGTTCAAAGGAACCTGTGGTGGTTTTCCTCACTGTCGGAGCGAGACACACTGTTGTAGTGTCGATGTCTCACTAATGAGCAGGTTGAAACTGCACGAAATGGCCTTGAGGTTCGTGTCTTTACTCGAGGTGAGAGAGCAGCTTTGCTACTCACCAGGGAGGGAGGGTACTTCCTGTCATCCGAAGATAATCTCAGTCAGAAGAGAAATAACTCACCAATGTATCTCCAAAGAGGCGACGTTTATTTGGTAACGTGCTCTTCTGCAGATTTTACATGAAGTAGAATCAACTTTTTTTTTTTAATCAGAGTTATACTGCAACAGAGTAAAAACCCGATCAACTATATCGCAACAGCAATTTTCAAAATAAAAGCTGGTGAAAACAAGGACATGGAATGAGACCGTCCCGTGTCTTCCAATACAAATGTCAGCTCATCACTGTGTTGGGACTCTCTCGCTTTCCTTCGGGTGAACCACGATGCAGCCATTTCCAATTTTGCCGATGGTGGCGGTTTTGCGGTCGTGACCCATTTTTAGGTCGTTTTGAAAAGTCCGGACACGATGTAATCTGCAGCCTCTCCGTCGATGAGGCCCGTTCCGTTACTGTGGACGAACCAGCAGGGGACGTTCTCGCCCTTTTTCAAGTTCCTCCTGAAGTCCCGCTGCCAGCCCCTGTGCACAAAGAGACGTGCCGGAGGTGAGGACAGCGTTTTCAGGGGGGCACCTCTGGAAGCCATGTCGGTGGGACGCAGACATTCCAGCCACGTACCTGGTCACGTTGAGCTGATGACCTTTCACGAACATTGTGGCGTCGGGTTTCTCCGGAACTTCTCCCGGACGCATCTCCGACACTTCGTAATTAATCCCATGGTAGAACTGACCTGGAGGACGACAGGACATTTACAGGGGGGGGGGGGGGGGGGGGTTCGAAATGTGATTGGGGGGGGGGGGGGGGGGGGGGGGTGTTCGATAATGAATGTGATTGATTTGAAGAGAAATCTTTGCAAATGAAACATCACTTTAGCGACTGGAAATAAACTGCTGCAAGTCTGAGAGGAGGTTCTGTATCCTGATCTATTAAAGGTGCAGTGTGTAAGATTTAGGCCATTTTTGTCACTTTGAAAAACATTACAAATCAACTACATGTTGACATTTTCATAAACTTATAAGAACCTAACCCCATGTTTTTTTCCCCCACTACCCTAAAAAGAGTCCATTAATATGTTTACATAGGGGTGGGGTCCTCTCTATGGGGGGGCCGCCATGTTGTTACGGTAGCCCAGAGTGGACACACTAAAACATCTTTTGAGTTTTTTTTAATGACAACAGAAGTCGACCACAGGTTCTCCTGCATGTTCAGAAGGGTGAGGGTGAGATGCTGGATACAACATGCGACTTCACCTCCAGATGTCACCCAATATTGCACACTGCACCTTTAATGAATCGGTACATGTGTCCGTATATCGTTCCAAATCTCGGTGACTCCTCTACGGTCGCCGTTTACACTCAAACCAACATCGATACACCGAGTCTGTCTCGCGCTTGTATCTAAAGGGCACATGGAGTTCGGCGTCTTGCTCAAGGGCGGCCATGATGCATGTACGGGTGAAGAGTGTCGCGTTGTACCGAGCAGGCCGTGAACAGCCGGCGAGAGGAGGTGACTGTCCAAGGTGTAGAAGCCCAAGTAGTCCTGATGGTACGGATGTTTCGCCCACACTTTGTGCAGCAGGATCACGAACTTCACCGAGTCCCTCAGAGTCACCATCAGCTTTTCATCCTTGGTCACGTGCAGATCCACACTACGGAGGGGACACAAGGGGAGGAGATGGTTCTGAGGCGGGCCCGGGACTTCCCCACACCGCTGATGTGACGGTGCGGACGCTCACTTGGGTCCGTTGAGGGAGGCTGTGTCGGACCACACCAGCTTCGCCCAGCTGCCGTCCTGGAACACCGAGATCTCGTGGGTGCTGACCTCCAGCCTCACGCCCAGAGAGCGGTGGATGATGCCAAACCTCCCGAAGTAGGTGTTGATCGTTCCGTCGGGGGGGATTTGCTTGTCTCCGATTGTTTCACCATTGACCAAAATACCTGAGGAGACGACAGGTGGTTCGGTTACACCATTCGTTTCAACGTTTCAAAAAAACACACTTTGTATTGACCTGCTTCTGGGTCTGTCACCAGGGTGAAGATGGTGCCTGGTTTGTCGTTGACGTTGAAGCACAGAGCGTCTTGTCTGTCTGGCAGCTCGATCATGAAGTGAGGGTCTCCGTCCACTGAAATGGATACAAAGACACTGATTGAAATTCTAAACATACTAAGCTGACAATGGGAACGTCAAATTGTCGACATTTTAGTTGTTGATTAGCCTCGAATCCTCGGGTAAACAAATGTAAATGCAAATCCATTACGCAGCACTATCGCTTCAATTAAGATCTCAGAGTGGGTGGAGCCTCTCAGAGTGATTTTTTTTTTTAATCTCACCTCTGAGCTTTTAGAGTATTATTTGTATTGTATTTGTATGTATTCGTTTAAAAAAATAGTAAGAGTCAGGAGTACAATACATAGTGTACTTGTCGATAATTGTAAAAGAGGCCATTTCTTTTTCAATAAACTGAAAATATTATTGCAGTTTTAAAAACATAATACCAAGGACATCAATGTGCTGCTTTATGGGGGATTTTGCCTTAAACAACGCAAGTCTGGCAACCCTGTAGTACCTTACAATTAACACCAGAGGAAGCAGTAAACCACCACCACCGCGCTCAGCAGGCCATACTTGACCTGTATCTGAGAGGATATGTGTTCCTGCTAAATACTGCCACCTGTTGCTGATTAATGGAACTATGTCAAAACTACACATAGCCCCCTAAACGTCAGCACAGCGGTAAATACATATCTTGATATGCAGTCGATGTTACAGACTTTTCAAGGGTTACATTTCATGTTATTGAAAAGAGAGTCAATTCACTCGCCAGCAAAACTCGATGATAATTGTCAGTTTGATAAAAAAAAAAAAGAAAAAAGAAAGAAAGGAAGAGCTTACCAAAATACGTGGGAGTAGACTGGTAGTAATAACTGGGAATGGAAGAGGTTACCGGGCTTTGTTGGAATCCTTGCGCCACTCCTTCAAAAATGATATAAAGTAAGTTCAAATCAATACTTGTGATTTTTCTCCAAAAAAAAAGCCTACGCTTGTCATACTACCTGCCACATTCTGTCTGTCGGCCTGTTGTCTTTGCTCTGTCGAGAGAGAGAGACCAAACACAAAGAGAGGACAGGATGTTACCGAGGGAAACGATCAAAGCCCCGCTGATGCCCGTGGCGGCGGCGCGGCCTCCTACCCTCCGTCAGCTTGTCAGCGATGAGCGGCGCGACCGTCGTGTTCTCCACCGGCGGTTTGGTGACGACCATGGACGTGAGCGGGGTGACGAAGTTGTAGCGCAGGGACATGTCCAGCGCCTTCGCCGTCGCGTTGGCTTTCTCGTCGGGGCTTCCACTTTTGCTGGAAGTGGGAAATACAGTCTTATACTGGTATGGAGAGGAAACGCACGTACTCGCCCAGTGCGCCACCTGCTGGAGGGGTGAGAGGCTTTCGCAGGCATAAAGGCCGGAAAGCTGTGGTCGAGCTTGACACGTCTTATTTTGAAAAGGCTCTGATTGGAGGGTTTGAATTGTATCATCTTCGTACAGAGGGGTTGCTGTTAGGCGCTAGTCGTAAACTGCAGCGCTATTAAAGGTGCAGTGAGTAAGATTTGGGGACATCCAGAGGAGAAGTTGCACGTTGTATCCATCACCTCACGCACACTCCTCTGAACACGCAGGAGAACCTGCGGTCGACTTCGGTCGCCATTCAAACTCAGACAATGTTTGGTACGTCCACTTTTACCGCCGTAAAAACATGGCGGCCCCCGTAGAGAGGACCCGCCCCTCGTGTCAATATACATCAATGGGCTCATTTCAGGGTAATGGAGAAAAATAGAGCAGTGCTTATAAATTCATGGGAATGTCAGTATGTAATTGTTTTTTCATATTTTTAGAGGCGACAAAAAACCCACCAAAATCGCACTGCACCTTTAAAGGAGGACTCACTTCGAGAGTCAGTTGGAACAATGCTGATTATCCTTTGAATCAAAGGAATTCAGGCGCTACGTCAGACTGACCTGGTGTCCAGTAGCTGCTGGATGGTCAGATAGGCCCAGAGACGCTCGGTGAAGTCCCCGAAGACGTACTCCTCATCTGGATACACCAGCTTCAGGTCCAGGGCGCTGGCCGGACCCTGCTCTCTGAAGTCCTCAGCCTACGGGGAGGATATTGTCACTAACTGTGCGTCTGCTCCCCCTCCCCCTCCTCCCCCTCCCCCTCCTCCTCCCCCTCCTCCTCACCCCCTGGCCGTACACCTCCACCAGGAAGTTGTCAAAGTCGTTGTCCGTCAGCCGACCGGCCACCACGATCTCCGAGCCGTTAAACAGCTGTTTGACGTTGTTGGTGGTGACGGAGTCCACTGCGTTGTCAGGGTAACGCAGGTCCACGTCCAACAGCAGAGGGCTGGAGACCTCTTCATAGAAACCCTGGATTTAATGTACACACACACACACACACACAACCACACAACACACACATGGCTTTACATCAGGGGTGGCAAACATATGGCCCCCTGGGCCAAAAACAGCCCACCACAGGGTCCAATCTGGCCCACGAGACGACTTGTGGCTTTATGTTAAAGGTGCAGTGTGTACGATTCGGTGACATCTAGTGGTGAAGTTCCTTCTGAGCGTGCAGGAGAACCTATGGTCCGCTTCAGTTGTCATGAAAGCTCAAACCATATTTCGTTTTTCCACTCTGGGCTACTGTAAAACATGGCGGCCCCCCGGAGAGAGGACCCGCTCAGTATGGTGCTTTCAGCCACTTTTTTGACCTTGCAAACTGAGAGTGGACCTGAACAGGAAGCTTGTCTTCCCTCAGGACGGGGCTTGTCTACCCCAACCAGACCTGGTCCTGCAATCCAGGAGCAGGGCAACCATCACAGTCGGCTGCGCTCACGGTGCCAAGAGAAACGAGGCTAGACGCGTCCCACCAACTCAAAAAAAAGCCAAATACTGAGACCCGATGGACGAAGAAGGGTTCCAAACATGACAGCAATCGTACACGCTGCACCTTTAACTTCAACCTTGGCGCGCACTGTCAGCAGTGTGCGCTGGATGTGGCGTGAGGAAGCTCCCCGCCGCGACTTCACTCCAAACACAACAATAACGGTGGCGCGGCCGGGAGACGTGCTCAGCGCCCGCACCTTGAGCTGAGTGGTTGCGTCTGAAGCTTCGTATATTCTGCGGGCCAGGCCGTGGTTCTGTCTGCTCAGCACGTCCAGGAAGGTGTAATCCACGCTGTCTCCGAAGCCCAGAGAGAACAGAGACATGTTCCCTCCGATGGCAGAACGCACGTTCTCCTGGATGGCGCCGATGTTGGACACTCCTGCAGACCCACACACGGGGGTCCGAGTCAGAGGTGAAACGCCGCGGTGCAAAGCGCAGGCGTTACCATTTCGGCAATTACAAAACAATTACATAGCGACATTTTCATGAATTCATAATCATCTGAATGTTTTACCCCCCCCCCCCATTACCCTTAAATGAGCCCATTAATGTGTATTGACATTAAGAGTGGGTCCTCTTTACGGGGGCCGCCATGTTTTTGCAGTTGCCCCGAGTGGACGTACTCAACGTCTATTGAGCTTTAATGACTTTAACTGGAGTGGACCACAGGTTCTCCTGCGTGTTGAGAAGGGTGAGGGTGAGCTGATGGATACAACGTGCAACTTCACCAAATCTTACACACTGCACCTTTAAGGGAATTTAAGGGGGAAAAATCCAAACATTTATGGGACTGTAGATTCATGAAAATGTCACTATGTCATTTTTATGGTAATATTTTTTAGAAGAAACAAAGTCGACAAAAAATTGAACACACTGTGTGTGTGTGTGTGTGTGTGTGTGTGTGTGTGTGTGTGTGTGTGTGTGTGTGTGTATTCTATACGCTCACCAGAATTGGGCATTCCATCGGTCAAGAAAATGATAATATCACTTCTCACTTCAGAGGGATTCTCCACCTCCCTGTTCTGGACCAGCATTTCCACAGCTTTCATCAGAGCTCTGTTGATGTCAGTCACTACGAAGCAAAACAGGAAGTGAACACGTGTGGGATATATGTATATATATATTTAAAAAAAAAGAAGAAGTGTAAATTGCTTTTCTCTTAACTTGAATTGGCTGTTATGGTTCTCACATAGGCCATCACCTCGGCCACGTTCTCCTTGGTCGCGTTGCAGAGCCTCGGCCTCCAGACGTCGACAACGTCGTCGAACTGGATCAGGCCGATCTGGTCGTCCTCGTGAATGTCCTTCAGGATTTCCAGCATGGCCTCTTTTGTCTGCGCGTGAATCCAAATGTATTATTCAGGAACGAAGGAACGAATGAATGAATGAATGGATTATCGCTTCACCGGGAAGTCGCCTTGAGATCAGGAATCTCTTCTGCAAAAGAGAGACCCGGCCAAGACAGCAGACAAACATGCGCACAAATCGATATAAAACTAAACAACAGGAATCACGATGTAAGAATACGATCAAAGACAATAAAGGACAATGAAGGACGAGTAAAAACACACGTGTGGCTTTTCAGGAAGCACACTGGCAATTCTCCTTCACTGTGTTCTTTATGAGCGACGGCCTTGAATCTACTGACGTTTACAAGTGTCGGGCATTTGAGCTCTTTCTGCAGATTCTTCCATGTCCCTGAAGCATTGTGAGAAAATGCAGTTTCTCCCACGTGGGTGAGAAATATCAAATGAAAACAGCTGCTCACTTGAGTCATCTTCCTCCCGCCCATGGATCCGCTCCTGTCGATCACAAACACCACGTTCTTTGGAACTCTGCGCAGGTCGGGGGGCGCGAAGAAGTGCACAAAGTATCCGTTCACCACCTGAGAGGAAGACGGGTTCAGTTAGAGCTGGAGCGATTCATCGATCCATCGACTCTAATCCGAGTAAAAAGTAGTTGGATTACAAATTCCCTGAATTGATTCCTCCAAATCTTGAATTCCCGTTTCGCCGTAAGCGTTAGAGGTGAAGGAACTGAGCAAACGCACGCTGCTTCTCACTCACGAACACTGGTCACGTGCGAGTTTCCGTGCGCAGAGTTCGGAGGTTGGGCGACAGCTGACCTGAATCTCGCCGAGGCCCTTTGCTCGGTTCACGTCGTAGTTGATGATGAAGTCTCCATCGATGAGCGTTCCGTCACAGTCGGCGCACTTCCTCTGCTGCTCCATCGTCGGTGAGAAGGAGATGTGCGCCTGATAAGGGACAAATGCACTGAGCTCATCATTCTTTATTCTTTATTGTATAAAACGGATAAAAGGGCAACTGTTCCACACACCTTTTTGTCCGTGACAGTTTTGTCCACCAGGGGGAGCAGGTCGTTGGTGAGGAAGGTGGCGTGGGCGTCCACAAAAGCCAGGCCCTGCGGCTCGAAGATGTTTGCCACGATCTGTGTCCGCGTGCACAAACAGACACGGAGAGGATTGGTGACGCACACGTTTCATCCTGGACACAAAATGGAGGGAAGTGAATCGTGGGAAGAGCCGCACCTTGAACTCCTGGACCCGTGATTTGGGTTTGACTCGTGTTTGAATCTCATATTTGCCCAGTTTCCTCTGGAGCAGCTCCTCATAGGTCAGGACGAACGTCACGTTGCTGTTGGCTGCGATGTTGACCGACACTGAAAACTTCTCCATCTTCCGACCGGACGCTCTGAAGCAAAACACACACATAACTGCAAACACGCGTTCTATTATGGGATGGATTCACACCTCTTCAATACATTTTGATATCATTATGAACACATGTATTTCAATTTTTTTAATGTTTTATTTTATATTCTAATACAGTCACAATAACACAATACATACCTTTTCGTGAAAAAATCAAATTAGAAAAAAAAACATATACCATATTATACTACAAATAAAGATCAACCATAATATTCTAATGTATGTTCATGTTAAAACTTTGCAAATCAAATGTATTTGTTTTGAAATGTTCATATATTCAGGGGATAAAATAATAATAATAATAATAATAATAATAACAACAATAATAATAATAACAATAATAATTAACAATAATAATAATAATAATAATAATAATAATAATAATAATTATTATTATTATTATTATCATTATCATTATCATTATCATTATCATTGTCATTATCATTATTATTATTATTATTATTATTGTTGTTATTATTATTACAATAACTATAATATATTGCATGTAGGCAACATATAGTATATGACATCACTTCCGATGTCGGTAGATGTATAGGTTACATTATATTTCCATTTACAAATATACATGTGTATATTGAAAATAACAGAAAACAAATGTCACTGACTCACTTGACCAGCCCAGCAGTCTGTCCGGAGGAAACAGCCTTCTGATACTGTTTCTTGGCTTTCTCTTTCTCCTTCACGTCCCCAACATACACCTGACCCTCGATCTCCCTGATCAGGAAAGACACTTGTCACATTGAGAGAAAAACAGATTTGCACGGACAAAAGAAACCGCCGGGGGTCCGAACTGACATGCTGAAGTTGGTGATGAAGGCCGTCTTGGGCAGCTCCACCTCAAAGTGTATCTCCCGCGAGGCGTTGGCTTTGTTCAGAGCCGTGGACGTCATGACGGTGTGGGCGAAGCGAGACGTCACCGTGCAGTCCACACTCACACTGAGCACCTCCACCTGAGAGAGAGAGAGAGAGAGAGCGAGAGCGAGAGAGAGAGAGAGAGAGGACGGGGCAGAAAGACAGGAATCATCATACAAGACCTGATGATGTCACTAATGTCTCTGCGTGAACACGTCTCACACCAACTGCAGTCTGGATACAGCGAGTAAACACCGTCATGCAACAACACATGTTTTTCCTTTGATTGCATTCATACGGCTTTTGAATCGTTTGTTAAATGCGTTGTATTTTCAAATGCTTAGTCACGTTTTTTTTTTTTTATGAATATTCACTGAGTTCAGAACATTATCTCACCAGTGAAATGTCACTTCCTTCCAAAAGAGCCAAAGTAAAATGTTTGAACTTACTACACTTTTGTCATCGTTGACTTCATCAGTTTAGCTTGATGTTTCAACGGAGTTACAACACACTGCTCGAGGACATTAAACACACACACACACACACACACACACACACACACACACACACATATATATGTATGTTTATATGTGTGTACAGGAGAGAGAAAGGTAGAGAGATAACACTAAATATTACTCACTGTACCATTAGAGGTGCAGTGTGTAAGATTTGGCGACATCTAGGGGTGAATTTGAATGTTGTCCTATGGAAGACCCCAATTGTCATTAAAACTCAAAAGATGTTTAGCACGTCCACTCTGGGCTACTGTAAAAAAAAATATGGCGACCCCTGTAGAGAGGACCCCCTCCTCATGTAAATATACATTAATGGGCTCATTTAAGGGGGAATGGATACAAAAAAAAATATTTAGGTGATTATGAATCAATTAAAATGTCCACATGTCATTGTTTTGAAATGTGTTTAGAAGTGACAAAAGTGACTGAAATTTTACACACTGCACCTTTAAAGACAAATAGCACTTCCTTACCGTGTCTTCTTCTGCGCTTCTTTTCTGTAACAGAGAAAGAAATAGATAAACGCCACATTTGAATGGTCCATCCACAGCGACTGTTTAAAAATCAGGATTACGGACGAGTGACAAACCCCCAGTTTGTTAAACATGTGAAACTTTATTGACTTTAACGAGTGATTTGATCAGTGAGGCTGAAAGAGGCTGTTTGTGGGTTTGGAGCACAGACCTGCAGGGACCTGGCACCTCCGGCCTTCTCCTGCAACGCACACACAACACAGTGATTGGACCAGGGACGCCCTCGCATGACTCTTTAAAGGGGCAGGGTGGACGATTTCTGCCATTTTGGACACTTTTTATGGTGGAAAAAAATGTTACAAAAATAATTACAGACTAACATTTTCATGTAGGAAGGTAAGTCTCATGTCATAGGGACATGCAGCAGGAATAAAATCTAAAAGTCAAGGTACAATAAACTGTGTGTGTGTGTGTGTGCGTGTGTGTGTGTGTGTGTGTGTACCTGTGGAGCTTCATGGTCTCTGGAGATGACCAGAGCCCCCCGACAGAGGCAGACGCAGCCCCACAGCAGCAGCAGTCGAACACCCAGCAGTCCAGACATGACCCAACTGAACACTGAGCACAGGCTGACTTCACCGCTGGAAAAAAGCCCCACGTCCGTAGGAGGGAGGGGGAGAGAGAGAGAAGAGAGAGAGAGAGAGAGAGAGAGAGAGAGAGTGTGTGTGTGTGTGTTTGTGTGTGTGTGTACTATTGACAAACAGACCTGAGCTCAGAGGGGCCCAATTTCTGCTTCTGCTTGCAAAGTTGTGAGGCAATCAACAAAGGCCCCAGTGTGAAACACCAGGAGATTTTTTAAAGTGGGGGACCGGACCCCCAGTGCTGCCAGCGTTAGAGGGGTCCTCACAAAAAACTAGGAGAAAAGGGAAATCAATCTTTTGTACATCTGTTATTAGTTCATTTTTTTAAATGATGCTTTAGTTATTCTTAATTGTTATTTGTCTGATTATTATTGTTACTGTTATTATTGATCATTCGTTCAATTGAGCGAATAGAGACTGACTGACGTGCGACAGCGGGAAGAAATTAATTCCATTTCTAGTGGCAGACACGATAAAGTACAATAGTTCAGCTTCATATGACTTGTAATAAATGTATACAATTGTTTTCCTTATGTCTTTATATTTACATATAAACCAGGTCCAATCGGCACAGGCTGCCAAGATGTGCCTCCATTGTTTTCACGGTGGCTCAGAGTGGACAAAACAAAGTCCTCTCAAATGACAGGAAGAATTACACTTCATCTGTGTTTTTACTGAATAGATTTGGGCGCAAATCATTTGTAAGATTGACGAATCAGCAACATCTATGTTTACCTCAGCGTGAGGTTCATTCCTGCTGCTGGACCCTCTAACTCAGCGCTCTATGTATTTACTGTGTGTGGAACCAGAAAGACCCTCTTGTAGGTTGTTAAAGCGCCCATGGAAAAAAAAAAAAAAGATTTGCCGAGTCATGATATTACAGGCAGATGAATGAGGCTGTAAAGTTGACTGAAAAAGCCTCTGTGTTCACTTGCATCACAGTCAGAATGACGGTAAAAGCACTTTTCGGCTGCAATATGAACCCTGAGCACAAACATGTGGGGGTGTGATGAGGTGAGCCAAGACCAACATCGGGTCAAAGGTTAAAGGGACCTGTTGTGCCCATTTCAGGGACTTTCTATTTGTTCTTTAGCTCCTGTGATGATGATGAGCAGCATTTAGAGTCTCAGAAACGTTTTTTTTTTTTTTTTTAAACGAGCCCTTAAAAAAATCCGGAATTCCTTCCGAGGGAGAAATGCAGCGTCTCAGCTCCCCCCTCCCCCTCTTGAAACCTCACTACCTCTCGATGGGCCGATCGGTAGGCGATCCAAGATTGGCTGAAAATGCAGGTTTTTCCCATCTTCTGAGCAAGTTTCACACTCACAGGCGGCTCTCAGCCGGCAGCCTTCATTGCGAAACATAAACTTTGCAAGGGGAAGTAACCGAGTTCAAAACATGAACTGAATGGCCTTTGAAGCGTCCAATCCCACTGCAATGATTACAGAGAGGGATTCAAAGTCCCACTGTGCTATGACACGTTAGCCTGAGCTAGCCATGAGGCTAACGGATGCATCAGGAACAGTGTTGTTTCCTGAACACGAGAAACTGGTTATTGGATGAAAACTACGGTCGGAGCTTGTCCGCTGCGTTTCACATCCTTCCTTTGCGGAAGCATTGAACCGAGAAGTCCGAGTCCTTTGAGGGTCGCAACACGAAATCTATGGCTCTGTTTTTGTTGCACCGTCACAAGTGGCGCATGAGCAGAAACGTACGACTTAATGAAGTTTTAATGTAAGTATTATTTAAGTGTTAACTTCTGCATCTAAGTGGCAACATTTGCAGCTGAGGGATGAATCCAATACAGGAGGGGAAAAAGCTGCAGTTCACAGGGCGGCCACTTGAGGCACAGTGCATCGTTGAGGGGCGTGGCCTCTTGAGTGACACCTGGGCCGACCTGCAACTTTCAGTGGTGGAGCGCCATAGTCCCACCCCCGGCTCTACGTGTGCTCCGCCCCTTTGCCCATTTTTGGACAAGGAGGAAGTAGGAGGAGTTAGGCATCTGCTAGATGGCGACGCCCACAATGAGCCGCATGAGTTCTCTGGCTAATGTCATGGACGCTACTTCCATCGTTATATACGGTCTGTGTTTGCATATATACGTTTAGCACATACATGTGATTTAAAGGTGCAGTGTGTACGATTTCCGTCATTTTTGTCACTTCACTATTATTTACTTTACACTGGGAATATTACAAAACAATGAAATTCCGACGTTTTCATGAATTTATAATCACACAGTGGTAGTTTCTCGGTAAGATGAAGACTTCCTGAGGTTCCCAGGGGGCGAGAGGTGGATCAACTTATCTGTGCTGAGCTTGGAGACCGTGTGGAAGTGAGGAGGCCTTCGGGTGAGCGGCTGACCAGGATCCAGGAGGGTGAGGGAGGGGATGAACCTGGGGCATTCACTCACGGGGGTAACAAGGTTTATACCACGCATGATGAGGGTGATGATGAGGTTGGTTATTTGCAGTGGCTTAGATTCTACACACGAGCCCTTTAAGTCAACGAAACACAAATGTTGACAGAAAACATGTCATTTATCAACTCAACTCCGGATGAATGTTGACTTTGAATTGCAGGATGAATGAACTCTCTTATTTGTCTGATCATTCTATTTGATCAGCAGGAATCGGAGAACTTTTGGACTGTGCGCACTTCGTCACCGTGTCTGCTGTTCACCCTCAGATTCACCCGCGAACAAACAAACCGAGTCAATTAGGACAAAAACTATGCAGAATGAACATTACAAGCACTCGTTAGACAAGTGATTTATTAAAGAAACAAATCAGGTAAAAATGATTTTTTTAAAAAGAAAAAAGAAAAATAGCTTTGTCTCCCTCACAGCGATAGTAAGAGTCGAGATAAGTAAAAGATACAATTCATTTGAAGCTCAGAAATCACATGAACCGAATCAGTGTCCAAACTACAAAGTGCAGCAGCAGCTGTTTACACAAGTCAACACACATTATAACTCTGTCCCAACAGTCGATGGAGCAGAGTCACAACAGAAAGCAGAAACAGATGACACAGATCAACTAAGACTTAAAGGTGCAGTGTGTACGATTTCGGCCATTTTTGTCACTTGTAAAATATTATAAAACGATGACATTTAGAATGAATTTATAATCACTTAAATGTATTCTTTTTCCATGACCCTTAAATGAGCCCATGAATGTATATTTTCATGAGGAGCGGGTCCTCTATACAGGGGCTGCCATGTTTTTTTTTTTACAGTAGCCCAGAGTGGACATACCAAACATCTTTTGAGTTTTAAAGACAGCTGAAGTCGGTTCTCCCGCATGTTCAGACGGGTGAGGGTGAGGTGATGGACACAACATGCAACTTCACCTCTAGATGTCACCAAATCGTACACACTGCACCTTTAAAGACAGCGAGTGTGTCTCCTCTGTGTCTCCCGCTCTCTGGACACTGTGGACATTGGCTTCACTGGCCGAACACACTGGGCCCCGGAGCTTTGGCAGCGGCAGGTTTGTCCAGGGCCGTCTCAGTCCCCGACCTGGCACCACTGAACACAGACGGAGCCACTTTACCCATCCGCTCTACACACACACACACACACACACACACACACACACACACACAAAGTCAAATCACCAAATTCCACGTGAGATGTTCCGTCTTGAGTTTTACGCGTCATTAGTAAAGAAAACAACACTTTGCTCACCACACTCCGCCATGACCTCATAGGTCTTACTCTTGACCTCGCCCTTCAGCCCCAGTTTGCTGCGCGCTCCCTTCAGGTCCTCCTCCTTCATGGGCGGACGCTTCTTCTTCGTCTTCACCTCGCCCTGCTGCAAAGGAGATCGACGGGGTGAACGCCGAGGAGGGCAATCGCCCAAATCTGCACTCGGACGTAACAACGGGAGTGTTCATCCAGCCTCTGTACCTGTGACATGGTGGTGGCTGAGTCGGGTGAAGCGATCCGACGGCCGGTGTGACGGAGCTGCGGTTGTTTGCCGAGTCTGTGTCTCTGTCTTATATATATAGAGAGTTGCTGGTGCAGAGCCAGTGGGTCAGGCCCAGCAGCAGCGGGAGCGGCAGCTGCCCGCCGCCCCGCTCCCTCTGTTGTCAGCGTGTATTCTTAGGTGTGACGTGAGGGAGGGTACAGCTGGAACGTGTCTCCCATCTATTTACGATACGATCTCAGAGCCGACAGCTGATGGTGCGGGACATCCGCGGCGCTTCCCATCTGTGCCAAGAAATTCCTTGCTTGATATTATAAATGTCCGTCACCATCAATGTACAAAGTCTTACATCCTGTCCTTTACGGTGAATTCCAGACCGTTCTGAATTTTGATTTATGGAAGCCATGTTTACATATTTCTATGTCATTTGTCACACACGTCTCTTTGTTTGGCTTCATTTCTGGTTCTTTGGCTGGACCCGTTTGACACATTAGTCAATACATTAGACAAACTACTATATACTACTCACATACCATAATAAGTGTGTTGTGGGTCACTCCATCAACTTTTGGGGGCTGCAGTTCTTACACACGAGCTGTGTGGCCGACTTTATATAAATAAAAACAGGAATGAACTGTTTCTGTTGTGAGGTAAAACATCCTGATACGAGAGTAAATTGCTGTAAACCAAATCAACCCATACATAATCATGGTCACGGTGCACGATGACATCATCATCATCATACGGCCAGAACAACAATGGCGCTGAGCAGTTTTACGGAAGTGAGTGGGATTGAACGACATCTAGTGGCGACGGTCCTGCGGTTTGCTCAGCGGCTCACACACTGGCTCAGTGTGACCAGGGACGAGGCAGGAAACCAAAAACAACAACAACGACAACATGTGATATGTTTGCGCCGGGGCGAGGGCTGAGATGACGGCGAGCGCCGGGACCCTCGCACACGGAAACTTTGGTGTCAGTGCGTCACTGACTGAGGCTGATGAGTCAGCGTGTATTTCTTCAAGCACTTTGACAGGATCATTATGACTCCACGCGCCAAATGTGTGCGTCTGTGTACTTTCACAAGTATCTGTAAGAGGCCGTAAGAGCTGGTTGGCTCTATTCCTGAACACACAGCTGACCAGTAGGTCCAGTTACAACAGGCCCCCTCAGCCCAAGGGCTCCATCTAGTGGCAAACAAGGACAAATGCCAACAATTCCTCTTTTCGATTGCATTTTAAAATGGCCCAGCAAAGTAGTTGAATCAACTACAGGTAAACATTCATTATATGTGTGTCAGAGAGGATTTTAGGCCCACATGTGTTATTCTCATGTGGCTTCTCGAGGCTCACTTCCGTTGTCTGATGTAACCTATATATTCATACGCTGTCCAAGCCACTGGTTCTGCATATCAAATATTCCCATGCATCCCATAGAAAACCACAGCAATTAGTCCAGAAACAAAGATGTACGTTCGCTTGGAAACACATTCAGTTCCTTTGTCTGAAAGTAAATGAGTTATAGTCCTAAAATCACTTGAAGCATTTGTTTCACCAGATAAAAGCCATCACTAAATAGACCAAGTTTACAAGTGGCTAAATGAAACCAAAGCCTATCTGGGGCAAATGATGTTTTCAAGCTTTTCCTGGGGCTGTGACAATGAATGAATGAGACAGTGTTGTCAATAATAAGACAAAGTAAGCGTTTAAAATCCTAATTTTGACATTTAGACTTAGACACGCATAAAAGTGGCTCCCAGTCACATGGCACCAAAACAAGGCATTAGAACACTAATCACGTATCTAACTCGTGGTGGTTCATCACGTCCTTTATTGGAAAAGCAGTTATAATGATAATATACCTCCATCTTAGCTCATGTACGCGTTTCTTAAAATATTAAAAGTCCTTTGTCCTGGTTAAGCCGAGTCACCGTTAGCTGCTGTAACACGCTGTGATCTCAGTCCTGTAAAACGCAGTCATTTATTCCTTAGCAACATTCCAGATACATCATTACCAAATCATCACCGTCCAACAGTCACAGTTTATGTCACGCTCCTCAAATAACAAACACCGATTCACACATGCATCCTGTACACGCCAGTACATACAGCTGTACTGGCATGCACACACACACACACACACACACACACACGCACACACACGCCCTTTTTCTTACCTGTCAGGTCGACAGTCACTTAACAGTTTAGAGGTCTATGCATGTCACATTCTTCACATCAGAACCTGCTGAATGCTGCCTGATGCTCAGTGATCTAGAGCTCAGCATAAAACAGTCAAAAGAAAAAAATAAACAGTTCAACAAATAAAAACACCTGCTGGTCATTTCACTCAGGCACATTATTGTAACAAAACACAACCCGTCACACAAAAAACACCAAAGGAAAGAGAAAAGCTATGGAAAATGGGAAATTGTGCAAGAAATCATTCCCAAATCTACTTCCCCCCGTTCAGAGTGAAGGAATGAAGAACACTTTTGGAACAAGCATAGTCACCTTTTTGGCCCGAAAACAACACAAACAAACAAACAAACAACTTAAAAACGACACCAGAGGACAACGAGTAAGAGACGATCAGAGCACGTCACTTTAAAGACTGAGATGATACTACCCATGATGCATTGTGGTTCTTTCAGTCCTGTAGGTAGAACACGGTCACTGCAGGCGTTAATGTGCTCGCTTTGATATGAGTAACATCACATGTTAAGTTTACAGCAGTATCATTGTGGAATTGTGCTCCATAGTGTTAAGATTCAAACACTGCCTTCACACACACACACACACACACAGCTGCTTCTATGATTGTGAGGACACACTTACTTCCTTTCCGTACCATCACAACTCAGTCGAACACTAACCGAAACATATCCAGAGAACTTTAAAAGTAGGTGAAAAATAATACAAATACAAAAATTCAAATTGAAAGCCTCTTAAAAAGTTTCAGTTCATACGATTTGGATGAAATTGTTTGACTTTGAATAGGCAGACATTTAATCCAAATAATTAGAGTGTATAATTGTCTTTATCCTAGAATGAGCCCTTTACTATGACATCCGAGGCAGGTCCTCATTAAAGGGGCCACGTGGCACCGCCGCGTTATTACAGGAGCCCAGAACAGGCTGAAGGCGAACAGTTACCCCTCCATGTTACATCCTGCACACTCTCCCTTTAACTCCACTCCCGCAGAACAAAAGTAGAACAAATAAGTCAGAATGAAATAAATAAATAACTGTGGAAGACAGAGACCAAGATGTCAGGAGAGGTTCTCATGACAAGGCCAAACACATGGCGCCCCCCGGTGGAGTTAAAACGCTACTTCCTGTCTTCGCCCCTCACCTCTGGATCTGTGAACGCAGCTGAGAATCTCCTGTCGTGTTGTTAATATGTGAAATCCAGAAATACTGGAAGTGAACTTCACAGAAACAGAAGCAGAGCACAGGCACACTCTCACACACACACACACACACACACACACACACACACACACACACGGTGGTACGTTAATATGAGAAAACAAAAGGTTTACATGGAATCTATATGAGGAATACAATCAGTTTAAAGGACTTGTTCGAGTATCAGACGTCGCTAACAGTTTTGAACAGTTTGCATGTTTGCTGCTGCCGTGGTCGCTCACTGACTCCTGGACCACCGCATCCGACTGTCCCCCACGGTATTACACCAGTGTTACCCCTCTCTCTCGCATTTAGGATCTGAAATGTCATGTCCTCCGTGTTCCTCTTCCCAAAGTGTCAGTCTCAACCGTGATCTGATGTACCGGGTTAACTGTAAGAAAAGAAGATGAAATAAAACCTCCCCGTTGTGTTGAACGTAATCCCGGTTTGTGCAGGAGAACTCCAGCAGAGGCGGGTTACAGTGTTTCCTCCTGTGCTCATGTCAGAACCTGTGGAGGAACGGGGAAGGTTACGCGGTGAGTAATCAGTGTGGCGAAGAGCTACCGGAGGAAAGGTGGGCAAAGCAGTTCCCCGGGAGGCGCGCGGGTCAAACGGGGATTCCCATGCGGAGTTTCTTCTTCTTCACCGTTTTCAGGCCCGTTAACCTCCGGACATCGTCTTCGTCAGACTCGTCCATCTCGTCGTCTGCCGAGAAGAGGATCTGAGGAGCAGGAAGGAGAGAGAGAGGGAGAGAGAGAGAGAGGGAGAGAGAGGGGGGGGGTATTGAATACGAATAGAGCAGCAGTAATATTATAAAAGTCAGTGATAATATTAGAGGAGATAATAGGAGTGTTTCGCAGCATCTTAGAAAGTCTGTGGTAACCAGTGCAATGCTCCAGCTCTCTCCTCTGTGTGGACGGTGACACATGACAGGATAGAATGACTGGTATCATCCAGCAGGAGGCAGTAAAACTGTTCCTTATGAAACTGGCAGTTTCATAAGGAACCACACATATGTTTACATATCTCAGTCTGCCCCATACACGTTTTACGTGTTTCTATTCCCTTAGATTTGGCTCTATCCAAAACTGAAATCCTGTTTACCTGTAAAAGGTGAATGTAATGTGTTCATTCAGTCTGTATTCTGCCTCACTCCTTCTTTCTCTTTCACATTCAACCTTCATCCAAGGACGTGCGGGTCAGTCAATAATAATTACACATACATACAGTTCATTCTACAACAAAAATAACGTGATATAATGAAAAAAAAAAACTGAACGAGCCAGCCAGGAGTCGAACCTAGAATCTTCTGATCCGTAGTCAGACGCGTTATCCATTGCGCCACTGGCCCGCTGCTGTCTCCTCCGCCACTGAGCTGAACTAAATAGTGCGAGCAGAGCCGGGCCCCGCCCCCACAGCTGGGGGGGCGCCTTCAACCTTCATCCAAGGACGTGCGGGTCAGTCAATAATAATTACACATACATACAGTTCATTCTACAACAAAAATAACGTGATATAATGAAAAAAAAAAAAGTGAACGAGCCAGCCAGGAGTCGAACCTAGAATCTTCTGATCCGTAGTCAGACGCGTTATCCATTGCGCCACTGGCCCGCTGCTTTCTCCTCCGCCGCTGAGCTGAATTAAATAGTGCGAGCAGAGCCGGGCCCCTCCCCCACAGCTGAGCGCGCGCCGACTCACAGCAGCTGCCGCCACAAAGGAGGAAGTCTCATATCTGCCTTGTTTCTCATGCTTTGTACGTATCCTCTTTGTATATTAGAACTGCTTCTGTCGTCTAACACTTGCTCATAATCATTCTTGGCTGTGACTCGCGGTGAAATGTCAGGCCGATCGTAAAAGAGCGTGAACACAGGGATAAGAACACGCCCTCCATGTCAATGAGTTGTGGTAAAAAACAAAACAACAGGAAGCTGAAGAAAAGACCGATGTGAATCCAGTGAAAGCTCTCGCAATGGCTTCACATGTCACAAATCTATTTTTGTCACATTGTCACCCCCTGCTGGTGAAGAAGTGCATAACACTTCACTCTAGATGTCTCTCTCGGGAATGCCCGAGTGGGGCTGAGAAGGAGGGGCAGGAAACTGATCATCAGCCTCATCAGCTGAAGTGCTATGATAATCAAAATGTAATTACATTTTTTTAGCAGATCTATTAAGCCAAGTATTAATAATGCTATCAGGTAAAAAAGGCTATAGTTCATCTGCCAGGTCTGTGTGTAGGTGTGTAACCTGTCCATCACTTCCATTTCCTGTTTCAAAGTAAAAGCCCTCGAGCATTTCTTGTTCAGGGATGTCAGACCTTTGTTTTTTCAAAAAACAAAAGATATTTCACTCGGACTTACCTCGGACTCTGAGTCGTCGTGGGAGAGAGCTCGTCTGTAGCGCACCTTGCTGTTCCCCCGAGAGTCCTCCTCTCTCTCTTCCAGCTTTGCTTTTGTCCTGTTCTTCTTCATGAGAAAATTATCTACCACCCAGAACATGAGGGCCTGAAAGGGGAAGACCCAGAGTACAGTTGTGAATGAAGTCTCACCATCTAGAGTCATACAGACTTGGTAGATTTCTATTGTGAATCTTGACATCACCCAGGTGACGTGGTGAGAGGAAAAGCCCCTGGAGGACTGGACTTACGTTGACAAAGAAGGGAACGATGAGCATGACGATGGCCAGCTCCAGGTCGGGGTTCTGGATGGGGTTGAGGAGAGCCAGCTGCAGCACACCAACAAACACAGACATGTATAACATGACTTATTTCCCAATTGGACGTAAAAAAAATAAAACAATAATCGGACCTGTTTCCACTGTGGAATGAGGAGGACCAGCATGATGAGGACCTTCTCAAACATCATGATGAGGATGTAGAGGATACACTGACCCAGCCACGCTGTGCACTGCACCGGCTCCCCTACACAGGGAGAGACCACACACGTACGTCACAGTAAAGTTGACAAACACAACTAGTTCAAGCAATTAACTGGGAGTATTCAAAAAACTAATAAGTACTGCGATGAGAAATGACGTCACAAAAAGAGGGAACTTCTGCCATCGAAGCAGCGGAACTCCCTCACTACGATCCTCACCGTACTCTCCGAAACGCAGGGATTCCCACTGCCTCCACTCCACCACAGCACTGACGGCTCTCACCCCAGCATAGATCAACAACATGCCCAGGGACGCATCCAGCAGGAAGTTAATGAGGTATCTGCAGAAACCCGAAAGGAGACCGATGTGAATCCATATCGTGTCGCGGAGAAGCATCTGCGAGAAAAAAAAAAAAACTCACAGCGAGCAGGGATCCTCCTCTGTGAGGTCCGACAAGTACACGTTAGCAAAGTGAATGAAGAGCATTCCTATGGCCTGTTTGGACGTGTCCAGGAACCTGCAGAGACACCGGGGACAGATGACGCTTTTTCATTTGACGTCCAAGTTGAATTGAAATTGATTCACGTTGGCTCGGCTGCATTTACCAGATCCTCCAGGGTCTCCGCTCGTGTTTCGGCTCCCGGAAGCGTTTCACTGTGGAAGAGAGAGCATGGACCAGAATTTTACAAACGAAACACACACACACACACACACACACACATAAAACACAGAATCAACGAAACAGATATATTTTCATTGAATCAAGTTACTGTTCCCTTGAACTGCCAAACATCCAATCATTTAGACACACTATTTATAGTCGCTCTATAAAGTACATGTAAGAGAAGCTGGTGCGTTTTTATGAGCAGTTAAAGCTCCATGTAAACAGGAAGCAGCAAAATGATGCAGATGATGCATCATGTGTTCTGATCAGCTCTAGTGGCTGCTATCGAATTCCCCGATTGCTAGAGGAGACATTTTAGAATATCTCACTTTGGATCCGGGCAACGTGACCGAGCAGCTGCGCAAGTAGAATGCATCATCGGCCTTTATTTGCGATTTGTTGCAAGATGAGAATCGAGAAAGGTCAATGTGTTGTTTCCAGGGTGAGAGTGAGTGGCGAAAAACTGAGCAGATAAGCAGAAAGTGTGAAGGGCACATTTGTTTTCCTATTTTTGGCTAAATGCCGAATTAATGAGCAGTTTAGAGAAGAAATAAGTGATGACAATCAGGCCGACTGTCTAGAATCGAGATGGTTTACTGCGCGATGTCTTACCAACTCCCGCTCTGGTAGCACACTACTGAATGTGTCTGCAGCTCTAAAAGGTGCAGTCCGTAGGTTTCGGTGACATCTAAAGATGAAAATGCATGACAACTGAATGCTCATCTCCTGACCCCTCCCTCCGAGCATGTGGGAGGAGCCTACACTGACAAAAACAAGCAATAAACACATTCAACAGACTGGATCTGGTGTGTTTGGGGTTCAGAGGGTTTTATGTCAGAAGGCTGATCAGTGTAAGTGATGAAATGTCCCACACAAATAACGCTCTTGCTTGTTCCTCACAATAGTGGCTTGTTTTCTTGGAGCCCCCCCCCCCTCCCCCCACTCTGCTATGACACAGCTGCATGATGAGCGGGGAGCCACCGTGATGTGACATGATGGATCGACTGTGAAAGTCAGAGCTTTCGTGACTTTCAGCGGCGCAGTTTCACCTCCCTGCACCAAACGCCGAAGCGCCGCCCAGATATTTGGCGAGAGCTCCCTGTGTTTTCCCGTGTCGGACGGTTCCTCCAGCAGCCATGACCTCAGCGTCAGATCCGAGTGTGACTCCACAGTGAACACACCCTGAGCGCAGCTGGACGGGATGTGAACACGCGACAAGGCGTTAGCCCACTCCTTCCAGCTCAGAGCTGCCCTCAGCAAAATGCGCAACATTGCTCGCTGCTGTGAGGCTG
>JAFBJT010106503.1:0-16986 GCA_016785325.1 Chascanopsetta lugubris
GCACCCCAGGCCGGCGGCCCTGAGGGTGCCGCGCCCCAGGCTGGTGGCTCTGATGGTGCTGCTGGCTCCGGATTCCAGAAAGTTTGCTTCGAAAATCCAGCCTCAAAATCAGACTCAGCAGGTGGTGATGCCAAAGCTGAGCTTTCGGCAGAAATCGGCAGGATGACAATGGGAAACTTTATCTCTGGATCTGTGGCATATTTCACATCGAGGTAAACCTGAGGATAAATTGTGGATACGAAATGGACAGATTTTATGATGCAGCTCAAAACGTTGGAATAAACTCTCGGGGTGACGGTTTTGGGAGGGAGATTAAGGGTGCAGTGAAAACAAAACAATTTCATCTGAAAATTTCACATACAGACACCAACCAAGTGGCAACCTCCAGGGCTGGTGGATGATGCCAATAGGGAAGTGGAAAACCTTGCAGTTCACAGGGTGGCCACTTTGGGTTGGCTCCAAAAGTGAGTTGATCCCCAGAGACTCCCATGTAAAAATGGCCAACTTGAGAGATGAATTTGACTTGTTAACAGCCTGGTACAAACTTTGGTTTTAATCTAAATCTGTCACATTATTATAATAACAACTGTTGGAGGAGTGAGCGCTTTTTTATTCTATTGAGGTTTTAAATTGTGCATAATTAGGGCGTGGCCTCTTGAGTGACACCTGAGCTGATCTGTCACGTTCTGTGGATGCTGTGACAGCACCATGTGTCAACCCTAATGCTAACTAACTCTTACCGCTACACAGATGTGTTTTTCAGAGGACGTTTTCTGTCACATGGGAATAGGAACACAGATCTCCTGTAACGTGTAAGTCACTTACCCTGAGTCTGTGCTCTGATTTGATGTTGACACAGTTGTGGATGGAGGGCTCGATATCAAGAGGAACGGTGATGACTCTTGTGACTTTTTCCTCAGAAGAAGGAGGGATGGGGTCTCCCACCTCTCCGAGGAGGTTGATGGTATTCACTTTCCTCTTTCCACCCGCAAAAAAGCTGTGCTTTCTGTACAGACAGTATTTGGGCTTGATTGGACGGGAGGAATTGTTCTGAATGTGGGCCATGACCTTTATCCCTTCTCCTGGAAAACAAACCAAGATACATCACTTCTAAGCCTTTGCTCGGGGACGAGAGGTGTCAGTAGAAACTTTGAGGGAACTTACCTTGGAAGTAACCTGTTTTATCAAGACGCACATCCATGGAGACTGTTCCTGAGGAGAAAACCTTCAGTTTCTTATCCTTAGAGTCATGCTGTGGTTCCTGCAAGAGCAGATTCAGTCATGTAATACACTTAAATAACACACATATTAAGATAAGAGTATAATGCATTGGTCAGTTACGGGCCAACAACTAAAGTGGCCCACACCAGTATCTTGGGATTTTAACACATGCTAGTTTTTGGAATGAACTTGGAATATGAAAAAGTACCGCTCCAAATACGAGAAGGCAGGTATCTAAAAAGTGAATTCCTTTTCCCAAATCCCTCCAGAAAGGATTTGGAGGAATGTCAGGAATGAAGTGAACACGCACCAGTAGCCCAAGTTCACCGGTGAGGTCGACCCTTCCAACAAAGTTGAGCTTATCCATGTCTTTCTTCGGGATCCTCATTGATCTGCCCAGCCTGGCCTCCAGCGAGTAGATGATCTTACCAATAGCACTGGTGAAGGAAGACGGAAAATCCCTGCAGCACGAGAGAAACACAAGAAATCAGTGGTGAGCAAACAAACAAGCTGTAGATCTGTTCAACGATGCCACAATTATGTCAAGAAACCAGTGGAGGATTTTCCATGTTTTCTCATCCTTTAATGGGCCGTATGTGAACTCTGTGAATGTCGGAGGTGTTTCTGGTGGAAAGATCCAGTGGTCTTAGGCAGAAGGGGGCGCTCTATATCACAGTAAAACACTTTTCCGCTGGCCGCTGAAAGGCCTCAACTTCATTCAATGTTGTATTTGAGCTGGTGTGACTGTTGCAGTCATAGTCTTGTACAACCGTGTCCAAACATTTTTGTCACTGAGGACCACATACAGAAAAAGACACAAAAGGCGGGGCCACTATTAAGGACACTCCCTGTATCAGCTGGGAGCTGCTGACCAATTGCAGAAGACTGGGTTAGCTGGCCAATCAGGGCCTTTGTGAGGGAGGGGCAGGGGCGCAACAGTGCATTTCAGAGTGAGTGAAAAAAGGAAGTGGAGTTTGGGACAGTGTGAGAGAACTACAGCGGTTTCTGATTATCTGTGACTATCAACCTGTTTCAGTAGTGACACAGGGGATGACGTGCAATATATGATATGAGAGTGATGTTTTTACAGAAAGATTCCATGGAACACACTGAAGCTGATGACTCTGGATAGTTTCCTTTAACATACAATCATAGCTTGCTTCTATATCTGCTTCTCGTCATTAAAATCTATAAAAATATTTAACTCACCCCTCTGGGAACTTAAAAGTGAATGGGTAGACGTGGCATCCTGGGGCAACAACACTGCTGTCTGCAAACACAAGAAACAGATATGTCTGTATGTTTCAGTCCTGATAACAAGTGGATGAATGGGCCAGAACAGAGACCGGAGCAGGACCTCTTTCACAACACTGACAATGAAGAAATACTTACATGATTCTCCAGTCTGGTTTGTCAGAAATGTTTGCGTCTTATTGTCTGAAAAATGAAAAACAACATGAACATGATTCGAAATTATTCCATATATACTTTTTTTTCCCTTCTAAAAGGAATTGGTGCCTTTCACCCCCAATTTCTGTACTGTGTACAGCTCTATTTAAAAGTGTTTTTTTAGATTTTGTCTTTTATTATTAACATTATTGGTCTTGTGTGAGAAAACTCCAAAAGTGCAAACACAAGAAACAGAAAGGTGAATTTAATTTACCGAAAAATACTTAGCTGCAGCCTGAGAAGAATAAAGATGCACTCACCAGCTTTACCGTCCTGAATGAAGTGGTACTTGGTACTGAAGTACTTGTCCTTGGAGTGGTAAAGAACTGTGGTCTGTCCGTATCTCTCCGTCCACATGACTTCGGCTTTCCCTTTAAACTTGATGGACAGTGAGTCTATGTGACACTCTTTCACCACCTCCAGAGTCACCTGGCCCGTCACCACGTCCCCGTGGGTGAACGTGTCGCTGTCGTTCACGGGGTCGTGGGAGACTTTCAGACTTTTCACGGTGGTGGACATCGTGAACAACCGCGCAATTCGACTGAGCAGCAGATGCACGGTAAGAGAACGCTCTATGCGAGGGGCGTGTCCAAATACTGAGGCCGCCCCCTCCCCTTCTCTTTGTTCATGAATTGGCACGAGAGAGAGGGTATGTGTTTGTGTGTGTGTGTGTGTGTGAGTGTGTGTGTGTGTGTGTGTGTGAACCTCCTACCTGAGCTTTACAGAGAATATAAACAACAAACATGTGTTTTGGAAAATGAGCAAAATGAGGTGAAAGGTACAGGCATTTACTGCATGTACAGTTTATATTTAGTCATGTGAAGGCAAAACCGGGAAATGATACATCAAAATAAAACCATGGCACGAATCCAAAATAAATTAATAAATGGTACCTGTGCAGAAGAGCTCCTGGTGAATGTGATGCCCTGAGTCACCAAGTATTAACTACTACTACAATTCCGTTCAGAGAACTGGTCCCAGAAGAGATTTATTAGATGCCTGCAAAAAGGTTACAGCAAATAAGCTGGCAAGTTACTTGGGGAATAGAATCCTGTTAGTTTCCAGAGTGTTTTCAGTGTAAAATCTAAACAGAGCATTTCAGTAAGTAAACAGTCGGTGCTAAGCTTAACTTGCCCGTGTCCTTGATCTAATGCAGTGATTCTCAACTGGTGGGTTGCAAAGCAAAAGTGGGTCGCAGACCCATCTTCAGTGGGTCATGGGCTGGTCATGGAAAAAAGTTTTTAAAAAAAATCCTGTGCTTTTATTTTGAAGAGGATTTTTGTGGCATTGGATGTCCATCAATTCCCTCTCCCTAACAGCAGGTGGTGATGATGCCCTTGAATGCTAATAAGACACTCGTCATTTCTCAGATTTAAGAAAACCTGCACTATTTGTTTTCATATGCTAATTGCTAATGCTAGCATCACCACCTGCTGGTTGTTTTTGTTCATCATTAAACTTGTTTTCTGTTCCATCTCAGGTTCAAACTGCACCAACTTTTCATTAGATTTGAGAAAAAACATGCCATATGCTGAAGGGTGCGTGTCTTTTGATTTTGAACTGGCCCACCATCGACTCATCATACTGAATGACGAGCTTCAGGCTGATGTGATCGCTCTCCGTTGTTTCTCCCTCCTTTGGTTGTCCTGCAGACATCTTGGCTGGATTTCAGTCGCCACTTCTCGCAATATTTTATTTGATTAATTGGGGTTTACTCATGTCTCATGTGTTCTGTCTGCTTGTCTCCTCCACTGACAACTTGAAACAAACACAAACAATGCATGTAAAAGTTGTTTTTTCAGTTAAAAAAGATTTAAATAAAAAAAATGAATTTCCCCTTCATGGGGATTAATTAATTTAATCTTAATCTACTGGAGGAATATCTCTTACATCATGGGTATGAGCCCTTCTATCCTTTTAGATCAAAGACATGGACAAGTTAGTGTGATTCATTTACTTTGAGTCAAAGGACCGTTGGCTTTTGAAAGAGGTGTGTTATTGGTGCAATGCAGGATTTTAGAGTCTGTGCAAATCTGATCTGAACCCGCAGCTGAGAACCTGTAGTTCCTTTTTGCAGTGACCGAAGGGTAATTACAAAACACCTAAGTTTGGGCCATCAAAATGTCAGCAATTTCATCAGTTCTATGTGCAACCATTTCTGTGTGCAACCATGGGCTGTTACCCCACCATGTTATTTTCCCAGGACCTTGACTGAAAAACCAAAGACCTATCAAACTTTATTTATAATGATTTAAAACATGTCACCAGTGTCTAATTTTTGTTATTTGTCAAACACTGACATATGTAATGAGAACTGGTATTTAGTCCAACTCCTTTCGTTGTTGAAATTTTGATGGTGCAAGAGATACTTCAAATTAACATTTATTTTTTTCAACAGTAAAGCAACAACAAAACAGAATAGATTATCTTTTTGACATGATTTGCAACATTTTTGTTTTCCGTATTCAATCACATTATACATGATATTTGGACTTTATCATGTTACATAACCATTGCATCCTCAAATGTGACACCATTTGTTTGCATTAGCATCACACGATGAAAAACTAGAGCTATAATATACGTCATGTGGAAAAGGTTTGTATTAACACAACATCTTGTATTATACACCGAAAGATAGTGTATTTGAAATGAGGACCTATTCATTGTAGTGGCTAACTACACTAATATGTACAAACATGAACATAATCAAGTATAGCAAGTGGTTACTGGAGACACTAGCTACCCTTGGTTCAAATATTCTATTTATAGAATCGCCGAAAAGGGCCATACTTTGGTTTACATTTTCATAAAAGCATAAAAACATTTTCCTTTTCTGAGGTGAAATGTTGATGCCTCTGTTACTGATGTTTGTTCATGGCTCGGAGGAGGGTACGTCGCATACGCTCCATGAGGGGGGGGAGGATCCAAAGCTTGAGTATCGGCTGGTTCGGATTCCAGAAAGTCTGGCATGAAAATCCAGCTCCAAAATCAGACGCAACAGGTGGTGATGTTGAAGCTGAGCTTTCAGTGGAAATTGGCAGGATGACAATGGGAAATTTTATCTCTGGATCTGTGGCATATTTCACATCGAGGTAAACCTGAGGATAAATTGTGGATATGAAATGGATGGAGTTTATGATGCAGCTCAAAATGTTGGGATAAACTCTCTCGGGGTGACGGTTTGTGGAGGGGGAGATAAAGGGTGAAGTGAAACTCAACGATTTCATCTGAAAATGTAAATGCCATTGACATCCTATCATGTACAAACACCAACCAAGCGGCAACCTCCAGGGCTGACGGATGAGGCCAATAGGGAAGTTGAAAAACCTGCAGTTCACAGCGTGGCCACTTGAGGCAACTTCAGGGGTGAATTTAACATCTTTACAGCCTGGTACAAACTTCGGTTTCCAATCGGACACATTTTTTTCCATGACAACTGTTCGGGTTTTTTCTAACCTACGTATTCCCTTGCGATTTAGAATTGCGCATGATTAAGGCGTGGCTTCCTGAGTGACACCTAGGCAGACATGTCACGTTCTGTGGATGCTGCAACAGCGCCATGGGGCAACCCCTAACTCGATCGGTGCTCTGCCTCCGCCCTTCTTTAGATGAACCAGGAACTAGAGGAGCTAAGCATCGACAAGATGGCGACGAGCGAATCGCCCACAATGACTCGGACTCATGCCGCTACACAAATATGTTTTTCAGAGGACGTTTTCTGTCACATGGGAATAGGAACACAGATCTCCTGTAACTTGTAAGTCACTTACCCTGAGTCTGTGCTCTGATTTGATGTTGACACAGTTGTGGATGGAGGGCTCCACATCAAGGGGAACGGTGATGACTCTTGTGACTTTTTCCTCAGAAGAAGGAGGGATGGGGTCTCCCACCTCTCTGAGGAGGTCGTTGGTGTACACTCTCCTCTTACCACGCGCAAAGAAGCTTTGCTTTCTGTACAGACAGTATTTGGGCTTGATTGGACGGGAGGAATTGTTCTGAATGTGGGCCATGACCTTTATCCCTTCTCCTGGAAAACAAACCAAGATACATCACTTCTAAGCCATTGCTCGGGGACGAGAGGTGTCAGTAGAAACTTTGAGGGAACTTACCTTGGAAGTAACCTGTTTTATCAAGACGCACATCCATGGAGACTGTTCCTGAGGAGAAAACCTTCAGTTTCTTATCCTTCGAGTCATGCTGTGGTTCCTGCAAGAGCAGATTCAGTCATATAATACACTTAAATAACACACATATTAAGATAAGAGTATAATGCATTGGTCAGTTACGGGCCAACAACTAAAGTGGCCCACACCAGTATCTTGGGATTTTAGCACATGCCTATGATAGAGGTCACTGTTAGCATTTTTATTCAAACATGTTTTAAAGGCTGGGAAACATCTCGAGAAATAAATGTATCTGGAATATATGGTGCAGGATAAAGTACTGCTCCCTAAAAAGTGAATTGCTTTTCCCATGAAGTGAACACGCACCAGTAGCCCAAGTTCACCGGTGAGGTCGACCCTTCCAACAAAGTCGAGCTTATCCATGTCTTTCTTCTGGATCCTCATTGATCTGCCCAGCCTGGCCTCCAGCGAGTAGATGATCTTACCATCAGAACCGGTGAAGGAAGACGGAAAATCCCTGCAGCACGAGAGAAACACAAGAAATCAGTGGTGAGCAAACAAACAAGCTGTAGATCTGTTCAACGATGCCACAATTATGTCAAGAAACCAGTTGTGCATTGTTCATGTTTTCCTATCCTTTGCAGTGGTTCTCAACTGGTCCGACTTCGGGACCCACTATCACCTCTGAATGACTAGCTGTGACCCAAATTGAGGAAAACATGACAGGGCATCATCGCCATCTACTGTCAAGGAGTATGAACAAGTGGCACTCTGATGAATAAAACAAGAACAGGATTTTCTTTACGTTTTTCGTATCAAAGTCTCCTCACAACTCATTGAAAACTGGTTGTGACCCACCCGTTGAGAATGACTGCTTTAGTGGGCTGTATGGGTCCTTTGTGTACGTCAGGTGTTTCTAGTGGAATAGTCCAGTGGTCTGAGACAGGGGTGTCCAGGGCCACATACAGAAAAATAAACAAAAGGCTGGGCCACGATTAAAGTCGACACAATGAATCAAATGTTAAATCATCCCTAAACAAAGAAAAACAGCCTCCTTCACAACTTTTGATTAAACAGTTTTTAGTCGTTACTGTAACGAAAACTGCTCTACCCGCTGAGCCTCTGATGGTGATGATAGAAAAGCAAATTTGGACTGCTATTTTTCACCTCATGCTAAAACTAAGATGTACGGCCGAGTCCAGCGCAAATTTCATGTGGAATTCTATTAATTTTTTACAATTTTCTGCAGGCCAAAAATGGACAACCCTAGTCCAATACATCAGTGTTAAGGACACTTCCTGCATCAGCTGGGAGTTGTCGACCAATCACAGAAGACTGAGCCAGCTGGCCAATCAGGGCCCTTCTGTGAGGGATGCAAGATTGGATTCAGGATGAACGTGTAGGTTTGCTCTCTGACATTCGTTGATAAGATGCTGGTCACCACAAACTGTGTTTTTGCAGTGCAGGGCGCAAGAGTGGAATAACTCCAACTGCTCTCATCAGACATCTCAGCCACTGTCTTTTGAAATGATGTTTTCTCCTTGTGTGAAGTTTCTACTCAAAGAGGTTTCCTCCAATGTTCCTATACATACTTGTTGTCATTGAAGTCCATAAAAAATATTTAACGCTCACCCCTCAGGGATCTTAAAAGTGAATGGGTAGACGTGGCATCCTGGGGCAACAACACTGTTGTCTGCAAACAAGAGAAACAGATGTCTTTGTTACAGTCCTGATAACATGTGGATGAACGGGCCAGTAGAGACACAGGAGCAGGGCCACACACACCGACATTACATTGACAACACTGAAAATAAAGACTTACTTACATGTTTCTCCAGATGGGTTTGTCAGTACTGTTTCTGAGTCATTGCCTGAATAAAGAAAACAACATGTATGATGATTCAAAACATTCTTAATAGCACATTGTAAGAACCCAACGTTGAATCAATTCTAAGAAAAAGCACCCAATTCATATGCATTGTCTGACAATAGAAAGTAGTGTCACCTGGAGTCTTACACACTGGACCTTTAATAGTGTCTCACCTAACCCCGAAGCAAAGTGTGTTAAGATTTCAGTCATTTATTACAAAACAATCATCGTGACATTTACCAAAATGTATAATTTTTCTTCCACTACCCTTAAATGAGCCCATGAATGTATATTTACTCGAGGTGTCCTATATGGGGGGCTGCCATGTTTTTACAGGAGCCCAGTAGTGGATGTGCTAAACACCTTTTGAGTTGTAATGAGTCTACCATATGTCCTCTCAGAAGGGTGAGGGTGAGGTGATGAACACAACAGGCAATTTCACACTTTGCACTTTTAACATCCAACAATTTGACAGGGCTTTTATTTTGAAAGGGCCTCTGCATACCTGCACTAACTCTACGACACTTTGCAACCGTAAAATACTTCGCTGCTGCCTGAGAAGATTAAAGATGCACTCACCACCTTTACTGTCCTGAATGAAGTGGTACTTGGTACTGAAGTACTTGTCCTCGCTGTGGTAAACGTCAGACTGACGTGCGTGATACTCGGTCCACGAGACCTCGGATTTCCCTTCGAACTTGATGGACAGTGAGCTTACGTGACACTCTTTCACCACCTCCAGAGTCACCTGGCCCGTCACCACGTCGCCATGGGTGAACGTGTCGCTGTCGTTCACTGGGTAGTGGGTGACTTTCAGACTTTTCACGGTGGTTGGAAGTCGCATCATACAACTGAGCTACGTAGAAGAGAATATTTTGTGAGGGGCGTGTCCATTTGCTAAGCCGGTACCTCGCCTTCCGCGCAACATGTTATGTCATCATCCAGTATTCAGGGTATTTCTAGCAGTACACATAGGGCCTTTTCGGGGTGTCAGTGTCAGGGCCAGTGACGCTGCCGCAGGGCACGAGTGAGACTCGAACCAGTGACTTTTGTTTCCAAAGGCGACTGCTCTAACCACCGGAGTGAATTGTGCAGGCACAGATATATATTTATATTAACTGATGTAAATGCAAAAACAGAAAATAATACATACGAATACAAGTATGGAACAAATCCAAAAATAAAGAAATGAGTAAATGGTACCTGTGCAGAAGAGCTCATCGTGGATGATGTCACCAGCTACAAAACCACAATTCCGGTCAGGGAAGTGGTTCCAGAAGAGATTTATTTGATAAATAAGTAGAAGGGCTCTTGCCCATGATGTAAGAGATGTGCCTATAATGTTATGATGTGCTCAGCCCAAGGGGGGAGAACTAAACAGCTATCACACTTTCTGTATTGATCCATAACAACATACCACATAACTATATACTAAAAAACCACAAGCTTTCATTGCATTTGTCGGCATTAAAGGTCCAGTGTGTAGATTTAATTGCAAGGGATCTATTGGCATTACATTGCACAACTGGTGTTAGACCTGACTTTATACATTGAATTGACAAAAGAAAAATCTATCCTAGTGTTTTGCACCAGTCCCACTCAGCGTGGGGTACAGAGTGGTGTATGGTGGAGGGGGAGCAGAAGGGTCGGGGGCAGTTGGGTTTTCTGGGAAGCTGATCCCTGCTGTAAAGTCTGACTTTGCAAATCTGTCAAATCCGTATTCCTGCTCCACACCATCAGATGTTGGGAGGACGACTATAGGGAACTTGATCTGGGGGTCCGTAGCATATTTCACATCCAGATAGACCTGTGGAGAAGAAGAGGAAGTGATGCTGATCAGTGACATCTGTTGCTGTCAAATATCAGAGTGAGTGAGAGAGAGAGAGAGACGCACCCGGAGCCTGTACTCTGCTTTGATGATGCCACAGTTTAAGATGGACACGCCCACTTCAGAAGGGATAGTGATGATCCTGGTGACGGTCAGACCGGCAGAGGGTGGAATGATTTCTCCGACTTCCTTCAGGATGTCTTTGGTCTGCACTTTTCTTTTTTTCTTTGCAAAGTAGCTGTGCTTGCTGTACAAGCAGTACTTGGGCCTGATGTCACGGGACGACCTATTATGGATGGAGGCCACAACCTTGATGCCCTCACCTGGGAAACACAGCAGCACATATAAATATATAACAAAGGCTGGTTCACACTAGTCTCATGCTGCATATGACGTGTAGTTTTCAACACACGTGCCTCAGAAATCAGGATTCTACATTGAAGCATGACAGTGGCTCAATATCCGATAAATATGGTTAAAGATAGCATCAACAAAGAATAACTATAATCCTGTGATTCAAACAGTCATGTATATACTTTTGTATCAACAGGTGTTAGGTGACTCAAGTTGGAAATGGAACCATGAAATATTTAGAAATATATTGTAAGTAGTCAGACCTGGAAGTGACCGATGCAGAGGTAAACAGGATTGTAGTGGATAAGTTAAAGTACTAATCACAATATTATGAAATATAGAAAAAATAAAATAAAGAGAAGTGACTAATGAGATACGTCATTGAACATGTGGAGCTCTTTGCATGTCTGACAGCAGATTGACTGTTTTTGCGTTTGTGGCACTAAATGCTGAATGAGATGATAGTAATATTATGTTACTCTGCCTTTTTGACTGCAAGTGCACAAAGAGCGACAGATGGACTGTTATATCATCTGTTTTGTTATACAACCTTTGCTTCCTCAAATACACCATTTGTTTGCATTAGCACCAGACAACGAAAAGCTAGAGCTCAAATATACTTCACGTGGAAAAGGTTTGTTTTGACCCTCAACACAAACAGACTCATATTTGATTTTACATTAAAATTTGAGTTATCTTATTTCACATAGATTTGTACTCTAATCTAGATGTGTTTATTTTATCTATTTTTTTTTCTATTCAATATTAAATAGACATTTTTATTTCATCTATTTTATGTCATGTCACATCACATCATGTCACTTTCTACCGATTATCCGGCAGACCGGCTCGCAGGGTCTTTACCAGTACACATCAGGCCAGGTGGGATATCAGTGTTGCGGCCACTGACTCTGCAGCATGGCTCAAACTGGATTCGAACCAGCGACCCTTGCTACCAAAGACCCTTGCGCAAATCAAGAACTTGAACCTGAACCCAATAATACGGGACAAGTTTTCCATTGTGCAGTAAATGAATCGTCTTATCTTTAGACCATGAGACCAAATCTGTGAAGAAAAGGGACTTTGAGCCACACATAGCGATGCCATGCTTTACTGCAGCCTGCTGATTAGATAGTCCAGTCCAGTACCTCGTCGGTAGCTCGTCCGATCGATGTTTACGTCCATGCCCACTGTTCCTGACGTGAAGAGGTTCATCTTCTTCTCAATCATGCCGTGCTGGAGCACCTGAGATGTTTTCAGGCGTACCGTTGAAGCGGATCATTTCAAACAGGAATGGTGTGTTTGGATCGCGCGTGGGTGTGCGTACCGCAGGGGATGCCTCGCTGCCCGTGCTTCCTCCGTGCAGGACGGTGAACTTAGCCTTGGCTTTGCTGTCGAGTCTCATGGGCCTGCTGAGGATGGCCTCCGCCGAGTACACGATCTTTCCATGCGAGCCTTTAAAGGAGGATGGCAGCTCTCTGCAAGACGGGACAACAGCAAATAGCAATGGCACCGTGTTCCGTGGCAGTAAAGGTCCAGTGTGCAAGATGGTAGGCAGATTATTTCCACTTATACTGTTGGTGTTTGAATACGAAGTTGTGACCACCAGCGTACTTGTGGGGGCAAAGGGAGGTGAGACTTATCCAGCCGCGATATGCGTCTTCACCACGAGATGCCACTGAATTCTACACATCTGAATATAGTTCATCACTGCACGGTTCACTCACTGTGACGGAATCTTGAACGTGAACGGGTGGATGTTGAAGCCCGGGCCGACAGTGTTGTCTGAAGCACAAAAAGGGGACTTGTTATGAGAAACGAGAACACGAATAGTTATGAATTCATTAATGAGTTACGGGAGAACAACGCTGTTATTCTTGAATGAAGCGCGTGACCACTGCTCTGACGGGTCTGGATGGCGGAACCGAGAGCAACGATGCTGTTCCTGAATGAGTGAGAACATCTCATCACTTTATGACGGTCAGACTTGATTTTGCAAACTCCTCGCAAAGTTAAATGAGAAAAGAAATGCAATAAACACAGAATAAACAGCGATTCAATGTGTAAAATGCCCAAAATACGGAGTACTTGAAATGCGTCTGGTCGGAGCAGCTTATTTCTCCACTCTGACAGATAAGAGGTGAACTCACTGTGGACGTTCTTGAAGAGCTGTTGCGTCACGCTGAAGTACTTCTCTTTGTTGTGGTACGTCACCGTCGTCTTCCCGTAGTGCTCGGTCCATTTCACTTCGGCTTTCCCCTTCAGCTTCACGTGGAGCGAGTCTATCTTGCAGTCGCTGCACAGCTCCAGAGTGACCTGTCCTGTGATGGTGTCGCCGCTGGCGAAGATGTTGCTCTGGTTGATGGGATTGATTCCCACGGTGAAAGTCTTCACGCTGTTCATCACGGGCCAGAGCTAAATCATACGAGACGCTGACTAAAGGCGAGGGAGGGTGAGGTATTATATGTTGGGCGTGAGGCGTGTCTCCGCAGGTCAGATAAAACACTGCAGGTGTTGGTAATGATTAAACCACGTGGTACTTCAGCTTAGTGGAAACCTGAAAGGTATATTATGCTAAAAAAAAAAAATAAAGGTATAGAACAATGCCAAGGAAGAGAAAACATGTGTTGTTAAATATCTTGTTTCAATCAACAAAAAGATTAAACATCATAATTAGTCTAAACTCCGCCGGTGGCGTTATGCTAATTCTCAATCTCCACATGTGGGTGTGTCCAGCAAATGTGACGCACATAAAGCAGGGATCATGTGAGGTGGAAATATGGCTGGAAAATATGAGTGTGGGGGATAAAGGTCACGTGGTGTGTGTCTGAAGATATGAGAATACACAGGGCTGAGTATATCAAAGGTACCCTGTGGAGGATGCGGTGCCATCTAGCTGTGAGGGTACCTGCTGTAGCTGGATACCCTTTAACATCTCATTCTTCCGTGCATGTAGGAGAAGCTACGTTAGACATCAATGATCAATAAAACTTAAAAAGTGTTAAACAATTTGCCGCCCCCTAGGGGGTTCAAAATGCAGCAGACCCTGCATTGCACTGAATCAGTTGCACCAAACATCATCATCATCATCATCATTATCAAAACTGTATTACTCCTTGCTACTGCTAAACATTAAGGTAATCAAGTCAAACACTTCTCTAAACAATTCAAATAAAATCACGATGTATGTTTGTCGATTAAAACACATTGCGATGGATGAGATTGATCAACATGAACAAAATACATGCAAAGCTAGATTTGTACATTTGTTTTCATTTTATTAATATCAATGTATCATAGTGATTAAATGGTAACAGCATCCAAGCTATTTTCACTTCCCACACACACACACACACAGATGGTATCTTTGACAGCAGTAAGCTGTGAGGCATAGCACATTTGGTTATTATGGAATATAACACACAACCTGTGTGTACAGAGGTAAGATAATTAAGAAACACTTGGTGGATATAAACAAAGCACTGAGGTGTGTACAACTGTAACACTGTTAAAGTTAGTTAAAAAAAAGGTTAAAGTACGCACTTTATTAGGTACACCTGGACAATCAACCAATCCCCTGGCAGCAAGTTCAAGCCAATCATCAGAGCAAGGATGAAAGGTGTTTAACATTGTTGGTGCCAGACCTGCTAGTGTGAGTATTTCAGAAACGACTGATCTACTCAGAATTTAACCAACAACCACCCCTAGTGTTGACAGAGTATGGGCCGACAAAAAGAAACACGCAGTGACTGGCAGTTCTGTGGGTCAAATTGTCTCGTTGATGCCAGAGGTCAAAGGCGAAAGTTGCTCAAGCTAGTAGAGAGGCAACAGTAAAATAACCAGGTGTTACAGCTGTGGTCTGCACAGGAGGAGGACTGAATGCACAACTCAATGCTGATAGGCCACAGCAGCAGAGGAGACCATTCACTGTCCACACTCTGCACTGTCCTTGTGAAGGAGCTGGAGTGTGTGGAGATACGGCTACACAAATATCAGTGCAACCTATGACAAGGCCACTCCGAGGAGAACCGTGTTAAAGTTTATATACCTATATATATATATATATATATATATATATTTCAATTCATGTTCACCTGCATATCCAGTAATCTGGTCATGCGGTATTTCTACCAGTACACAAAGGGCCATTGGAGGTGTCAGTGTCAGGGCCAGTGACACTGCAGCAGGGTCCAAGTAGGATGTACACATACACATGTACATATACACACACACACACACACACACACACAAACACACATATATACACACACTGTATATATAAAAACTGAGATATCAAACAATTACTTGGGAACTGGAGTTTGCAAATATGAGCATAAGAAGCTTTACAAATATAACAGATGATATTAAAAAAAGACATTTAAGTTATTTATCAATACAAAGTTGCCAAAAATTTAAAGCTTAGTGGCTTAGGTGGTGCCAGGAGTGACGAGCCTGATATGGAAAAACCTGAGAAGTGATATAAGGCTCAACTGCTGACAGGTCCGAGAGAGAGGTTACATCAAGTTTCATTCGATTCAAGACATTCACAATCATACTCACTCACTCTCTAATAGGGAGGAGGTTGTGGGTGTACAGGGGCGTCACAAATGAAGATGGGGAACTGAACAATGAGATCGTGGGAATGCCGCATACTCAGGCTCACCTGTTGGGAAGAAAACAATCAGGAAAATGGTCAATGATGCAGATTTTCTCCATATCAACTTGTCCAGCATCAGTCTCGTGTCGACACCAACCTCAACCACATATTCCACAGTCAGGAGGTCACAGTTTGAGATGCTGAACGATGTGGTTGGAGGAATCTCCACCATCATCTCGGAGTGCACGACGTTGGTGTGGCCGTCGATGGGAGACCCCACCACAGTGGCCAGGCACTTATTAAACGACCTCCTGTGAACCCGTTGTGGTGTGTAGAACTTCTGCTGCTGAATCAGCTTCACTTTTGGAGTGACTTGTCTGGATGAACCATTCGTGAACTCACACAGTATTTTCACAGTTTCACCTGCAGGACAAAAAAAGAGATTTACTGTAGATGAACGGTTGGATGGATGGAACGGTGGGTGGAAGGGTGGATGGACGAATAGCTGGAAGGGGTGAATGGATGGGTGGATGGATAGAAGAGTGGGTGAATGGATAGATGGATGAATGAATAAATGAGTGGATGGATGAATGGAGTGGTGGCTGTTGGATGGATGGATGGAAGGGCGGGTGGGTAGATGGGTGGATAGAGGGGTGGGTGAACAGATGGATGGATGGATGAATAAGTGAATGGATGGATGGATAGATGGATGAATGGAGTACCAGGAGTAAAGGCTTTCTTCTCTGTGCTGGTTGTCATGGTGATGGGAAGTGATGCACACCACAGGCAGCACAGAGTGGTTTGGTTGCTGCCTGCCAAAGGAGCCTGGGGAGACAGCAACATGAAGACAGATGGAATAAACATGCGTTTGCACGTGTGTGCTGTGTGTGTGTGTGTGTGTGTGTGTGTGTGTGTGTGTGTGTGTGCATGAATCACTCACCCACAGATGAGGCTGGTTGTAATCGAAGCGGCTTGCAAAGTTTAAGTCCGTCACAAAGTTCTTGCTCATATGCCAGGGTCTGTGGATGCCTACTATGATCTGATATTCTGTTTCTCCGTGAGGACCTTTGAAGCTGGACGGGAAGTTTCTGACGAAAACAAACAACGACCACTGCATTTGTACAAATACTGTGTTGGGCACATTCTTATCCACCATTTAACTTGAACACAAATGACTTATTGATTGATTTGCACGTTGAGGAGGAGATAAACTTTTTGTCCCTCCTCCTGTGTGTGTCTCGTCCTGGTGCAATCGGTGACCTGGAGGGGAGGGGACACCTGAGGGACCGGGCCGGGGACTCACCCGTGTGGAATCTGACATGTAAACGGATACACGTGAGTGCCAGGCTGCAGTTTGATTGGCTGTCGAGTGGCTGTGAGGGACACAAACAGGGAGCACAGTAAATGTTACACTACAGCTTGCTTTCTCTCTCTCTTTCAAACACACACACACACACATACACAGAGTGCACGTGAATAGTACCAAGCAGGGTGTTCTTCAGGTCGAAGTAGCTGACTTCAGCACGGTAGTTCCTCCGCC
>JAFBJT010106504.1:5000-10693 GCA_016785325.1 Chascanopsetta lugubris
CCTCCAGCTCCTGCCACACACACACACACACACACGGGTGAGGGAACTGCTTCATCACACAAACATGTGACCATGTGACGAGGCCACTTCTCAATAGACCATTGTGTAAGTCCCAGGTACAGAACGTCAGTTACTCAGCGTTTCTCTCTCTCCCGCGCTCTGATTGAGCCCAAACGGTCGACGCCCTCCGTCTTACTCACCCAGACAGTATTGTTGTTCTCCGTGGCTCCGTGGTTATGCGCCATAAAGGGATCCGATTCCGCCGGTTTGGTTCCTGAGTGGATCTGTGCCACGTTGGCGCCCTCTGCCAGGTCCAGAAGTTTCCCCGTCGCCACCTCTGAACACAGGGAACAGAAATACAGAAGTTAAACAAGCCTCTTCAGGTTTGACTTCACTACTCTGTGGTTCAGGCAGTACACTGATGGTGGCGGCCATTAGCTCGGAACGGTGGCCTGATTGGCCGCCCTGATGATCTCATGCAGCAGTAAACAGCAGCACGCCTGAGCAGAGCTAAATGCCACGCGCCTCATTATGGGATGGAGGCTCTAATGTGTCTCATTAAGGCAGAATGAGGATTGTCGCTCTGTGATGAGCGAGCGTGGGGTAACCTCCCGACCCGCAGGCCACACCGCTCGTCTGTGTCGCGATTGGTTGGTAATGGCCTCGTCTGATGATAAATGTGCGCCAATAACACGTGTCAGCGATAGTTCCTGTTGAGTCTTCGGGGCGAGTGTTGTGAGGGCGAGTCACCGGACGGTTTCCGCCATCTCGGCTTCAAAGGCGTTAATCAAAAACACAAAAACAGGACAGTTCTGACGACTCTATCTGTGATGGTTTGAGCAAAGACTCCGAATAAATGAGGTGTTTTCAGCTTCTCACAGGTGATGTTTGCACAGGTGTCTTTCAACAGTGTTGTTGACAGGAAGTGTGTTTACTGCAGAGCTGCTACATGATATTTCTGGTGTAATCGGTGAGCTGGTGGCAATATACTACAATATTGACAATTACAAAGCCATTAAAGGTGCATTAAGACACTGAGTCAACAGGCTGTGACACTTCTCATCTAACTCAGTGAACTCAGACTGTGGAAAGACAAAGCAGCAACCTCTCAGATGACAGATGAGTCCAGCAAGGGAAGTGGAAAAACCTGCAGTTCACAGAGTGGCCACTTGAGGCAAAGGTGAGTCGATCCCAATAGACTCCCATGTTAAAATGGTCAACTTTATAGGTGAATGAAACATGTTTAACTCTCAGTCAGTCACATGTTTTCCTGTGACAACAGTACCGGGATGGGGCTAATTCATTCTATCCAAAGGAAATGCTGTGTGTGAGAAAATAGTGATGGTAAATGCATTTCTTCATTATAAATTAACATGTTTTTTTAAACATAAAACTGAGAGAATTCATGAGCAGTAAAAAAATAAAAAATAAAAAAAAAATTGCGATTAACCACGTCAGGAGAAAGTGGAAATTATATTTTGGAAGCACAAAGGGAGGTCTGGTGGCGGCTGATAGCGGAACGTGTCACGTCTCTTGAGGGAAGCTGAATTGCCCCTGACAACAGCAGTGATCCCGACAGTCGCTCGACAGCTGCAAAGAGACCCTGTCCCCAGTCGCAGCGTCGGGGCTCCAGCACATTACTCTGCTGTGTGATTACGCCACTTTACAGAAGCCCAGACCACGGGCAGCTGAGCTGACCCGCAGAGCGGTCAGCGGGATAATGCCAGTCCCAGATCTGCAGAGCTTCCTTCTCACCGGGGGATCATCCTCAAAAAAACCTGGGCCCCAAATCGGGCATCAGACGGGGGTTTATGGAGATCTCTCTCTGGCCGGAGAGCGGGTTGGTAGCAGCTGCTTCACAGAATAAGACGAGGGTGGTATGGAAGAGGCAGAATGACTGACGTGAACACAAGAAAGCACCATGATAAATAAGTGAGCGGCCGTTTCGCCGAGGGCGATGCGCCGCCCCTGATCTCGGGCTGTGGACGGTGTGTGGAGCTAATGGAGCCGGGAGGTCTCCCGACGCCGTCACCCCGGATCTGGGGGCACCTCTGTGGGTCAGAGGGAAACGTGGGCCGGCCTCCTTCTCCCACAAGACACATTGTGAGGATGAACTGTTCTTTTTGAGGGACCCCACATTACGGCGAGGAAGCATCAACATCATCATCATCATCATCATCATCATAATCGATGAATGTCGCGGTCCTGCCGTCAGTGAGGAGGAAGAACCCAGAGATTGTTTTCAGCTGACCCGCAGCCTGAATATAGGCCAACCTTTGACAAGTGGCTCTTCCTTCCTATCCCATCTCCGGGGGCTATGGTTACAGTGACAGGAAGGAGAGGGGGAGAGTGTGGGAGAGAGAGAGAGAGAGAGAGAGAGAGAGAGAGAGAGAGGGATGACTCACCTCCTTCCTTCAGGCTGCCTGGGCTGGCTAAGCTCTCAGGCTGCGAGTTGCTGGCTCCTTCCCCGTCTGAACCCGACTTGGTTCGCTTCTCTTTTTCTGAAGGGGGAGAGAGAGAGAGAGAGAGAGAGAGAGAGAGAGAGAGAGAGAGGGAGGGGAGTCGGTGAACTGTGATTCAGGAACTTATGACCTCCGTTTTCGAGCAACTTCACGATTCCCTAGCCATGCGAATCCTGCGCGCAAACAAATGAGCAGACGTGAGGCGGCAGACGAGGTGGGGGCCATGACTCCATCCATCTGTGGGCTGAGGCTCAGGGGACCGGCAGAGACCGTTACACAGCACATACAGTCCACAGCGGTGCCTGCGCAGAGGGTTTGAACAGAGCGGGTGGGTCACATGGGTAAGTGGTTGGGCTCCCGCTGAATCATCAGCACCTGCAAAGAGACGGGGTCTAAACACAGACGGCGATGAACACATTTCGTCTGCCGATCAAAGCATCAAAGATCTGAGGAGACGTTTGACACCTCTGAATCCACCAGAGGCACATGGAGGTCGATGGACGGCAGAGCAACACTCATCAGCTACTTCCTGTACCCAATGAAGTGGCCGATGAACGCGTAAACACCCATTCATATTTAAAACCATTATCATTCAAACGCTGTCATCAGACTGTAAACTCAGACTGGATCAAAGGCAAGCGGCAACATCCAGGGCTGACGGATGAGCTCCATACAGACGTTGCAGTTCACGAGGGTGGCCACTGGGAGGCAGAGTCAATCCCCGTAGGCTCCCATGTTAAAATGGTCAACGTCAGGAGTGAAGGGAACATGTTTAAAACCAGGTACAAACTGTAACAACTGCAAAAAGAGGGATTGAAACAAAAACGTGTTTGTTTTCATCCCACTGAGGTTTGGAATTGTGCATAATCAAGAGGCGTGGCCTCTTGAGTGACACCTGGGCCACATTCTGAGGGTGCTGTGACGGCAGCACCACGGGCCCACCCCAGCTCTGCTTAAGGTTAGGATTGACAGCTCAAATCTAACGACACACAACACCATGGCCTGAGAAGCAGCTTCAGTGAATGAACTAACTCATCTGCACGGGCGCAAACGGAGAGAAGACACAGTGTGGAGTGACACCTGAGTGTCTCAGTTCTGCAAAATTCAAAACCACAACAGTCTCGGGTCGTTACACAGGAAGTTGTCGCAAGGCTCGGCGTGCGCTGACGTACAGCAACACTCAACGGGCTTCTGGGAACGTGACACACGTCTACTGCAGAGCTTTTCCATCCTGTCTGAAACTGAAATGACTTCTTGGATTACGAAATCCTCCGTGAAACTAAACGCGGTCGACGCCCGTAAGACAGATGGCACCTCTGACATAAGGCAGCAGCACAAGAGCACATCTCATTCCCCTTGATCCCAGGCGTCTTAGCGACAGCTCCTCCTCGCCGCCAGAGTCAAACTCCTCTCTGCCCAACATGAAACCCACTTCTGGCCTCGGGAGTCAATGTTCTCAGAAGATCTCAGCAGAGGTGGGAGCAGGGATGTATGGGGGGATGTGGGTCAAGCCTGTGTGGTGAGAGGGAGTGGGTGGTGGAGGAGAGTTTGTAAGAGACAGTAGATGTTCCCTCTCCTCGCCGCGATCCTCAGGGGGGGCGTGTACAACTCTAACCAAACAGACTGCCTCCTGTTCCTCTCTTTCGTTCTTCATCCCAAACACAAGAGGAGGACCCCGCTTTCATTTCAATCGTTTCTGCCTCCAGCTCCGCATCACTTTCTCCTCGTCGGTGACAAACTAACAGGGAGAGGATTTGAGAGACTCAGCAGGAAAAAGAAGAGACAGAGGCGAAGAGTTGATGCTGGGAAAAACTTGACTAAGAAGGAGGGGAACAAATGAAGTTCAATTTAATATCAAGATGAATGGAACACTGACGAAAAGAAGTAAATAAATAACAAAATAAAGAAAGATTACATTTCGGCAAATTTGTTTTCAGCCTGTCCTGGAATGTACCTTGTGAATTTATGGCATCTTATCTGAACTATGAGCAAATCTCAGTCACGGTCTCTTACTCTCTTACTTGAAATAAACATAAATGATGTAATGATGCGTCATTCTTTGATGATTATCACTGAATACTGTGACGCTAGAAATTGCAACAAAATCTACTTTCCATTTCTAAGGAATTTTAAAAATCAGTGATGTGAAAAAAACGAATTGAATGTCTAATTTTTAAATGTATGAATTAAGGCTTTTTAAAGATCCACAAGAACCCAGAGGAAGAAGCAGTGCACGGACACATGGGAGACAGAGAAGACAAAACACAAACAACTGCAAAGACAACAAGATGTTGAAGATGAGGAGGATGACATCCACGATGAAGACGATGGCACAGATGACAAGGGGAGAGAGGAAGAGGGCGGGTTAAGACGAGGACAGAGACGGCAACCATAAACAATGAGGATGATGATGATGATGATGAGGGAGACACAGACAAAGAGGGAGCGCAACCCAGAGGATGATGAAGAACGAACCCGAAGAAGAAAGGGAAGAGGAAATGTGGAGAGTATGAGAAGGAAAAGCTCGACCGGCCTGAGCCAACGAGACGAGAGCAGTGACACATGCACACGATCCTTTTCCTCTCTCTCTCTCTTTCTCCATCTCCCCCCGTTTCATCCCCCCCTGCCCCCTTGTCCTCTAGCCCTGCCCCCATCCCCCCTCGCCTCCTCGCCTCCTCGCCTCCTTTCCTCATAATGAACAGCATCGAGCGCTGGAACAGGAGTGAGAGGGGGAGGAGAGAGTAAATGTCTCAGCAGGGTGAGCAGGGGATTAAAGGTACCAGGTGCAAAAGCGAGACGGATGGCAACAATGGGTAATCCAAAAAATTCAAAGGCGACGGGTGGGTGGGTGGGGGGGGGGGTTGCAGACACGAGCTGGGAACAGCCCATTTACTCTAGATTACATACATCTTCCTCTGAGCTCGCTGCTCTGCTCGTGATTTCAAAGAGGTTCAATTCTTTGCAAGTTTGACTTGAAACAGAAAAACATCAATTTGTGATGAGGAGAAAAAGAAGAGTTTGTGGAAAAGATGAAAAAAAAAAACACGTTTAAAGAGAAAAAAAATCCCAGTTCTTAGATCTGACTCCCTTTGACCAACCCCTGCCCCAGGGTAACCCCCCCCCCCCCCCCCCCCCCCCCCCCCCCCCCCCCCCCCCCCCCCCCCCCGGATCATCAATCCTGCTGCTGAAACATCTGTATTATACGTTTTAACCACTGGTCCAATCAATGGG
>JAFBJT010106505.1:6027-28966 GCA_016785325.1 Chascanopsetta lugubris
GGTTCTCCTGCATGTTCAGAAGGGTGAGGGTGAGGTGATGGATACAACATACAACCTCACCACTAGATGTCACCAAATCTTACACACTGCACCTTTAAGCTAGTGTGATATTTAGAATTGGTATTTAAACTGTTTTAGATTTGCACCTCCACATATCTAGGCTGCACTACTTTTTGTATTTACTAATCATTGATTGGTCCGATGGTCCTGTGTGTTCAGTCATTTCACTTCCCAGAATAAAACGGATGAGTCACGTTTGTCCTTGATGGTGAATGGCTCCATTTGTTGTTTGAGGAGTGTTGTGGGCTAATCCAGTATAGACGGTGTAAATAAACATCATGACATGATGAACAACACCCTCTGTCCTTTGCTTTCTCCCCATACAGTTTGACTTCACGGATTAGCTAGTCCGGTTGAGATCACAAGCACATTAGCCTGGACGTCTCACATTTACACTCACTCACTTTCGACGTGCACACGTCGCCCCTTACACATGGGCCTAACAAGTGTAGGTTTTCTCAGAAAAGGCTATTTTTAGCTTCCACTGAGTAGAACTCAGGTGGTACATTGTGTTATATGGGTAAATGCCTCCTATGTCGCACTGTTGGCGTTCATCATCCGCAGCGCTCTACCTTTCACTTTTCTTTTCGTACATAGCCTTGTCTGGAGTGAATGGTCCCTGCAGTTAGACGTAACCTTGTGGTTATCAGCGTAGCTATGCAGAGAATGGTATGCGGGATGATGATCTGTTTCCACCACATGCCCACACATAAGAGTGTTGTGGCTGTGTCATTTTAAACCTTCTAATTTCAACCTTCAAATCTCTCTTAAAGGTGCAGTGTATAAGATGTGGTGACATCTGTTGGTGAAGTTGCATGTTGTATCTATCACCTCACCCTCATCCTTCTGAGCATGCAGGAGAATGTAGATGTCTTGTATGTTCACTCTGGGCTACTGGAAAAAAATGGTGGTCTCTGTAGAGAGCACCTGCTTTCATTTCAATCTAAATGAACGGGCTCATTTAAGGGTAATTGGAACAAAAATACATTTAGGTGATTGTGAAAACTTCATTGTGTCATCGTTTTCAGATATTTTTTCTACCAGTAGTTGTAACAAACATAGTGTTAATCTTACATACGGCATCTTTGAATGAAATATGTCTTGAACTTTCTGAATGGTAACTCCAGACAGCGCCTTTATACATTTCTCCACAGGCTGGTTCGCAAGGCACACAGTGAGAAGAGCGATTGCCTCTTTTTAAGTAGGGAAAACCTGGTCTGGTGTGAGTTTTTCTGAAATGTAGGTGCCTGAAATAGTCTGGGTGTGGCAGCTTTTCAGGCATCCTGTTGGCTCCGGGAAGATGCTGGAGGATAGCATTTATTTGCTGTGGGCAGGGTAGAGCATGTGGGTTCAAATTATGTGCAGTGCAAAATCACAAGTGCAGCCGGCGCAGTGGGAAAGCTTAAATTGTAGGATAAAAAACCATCTGTATGGCTTTTTATTCTTCTAAATGAAAGGTTGGATACTAACCAGCTGGTCACCGTTAAACTCATCCGTGGCCTTTGTCGGTGGAGTGCTAATGACCACCCCTTAACCTTTTTGTCACAGAGAGAAGAAAAGAACTCACTTTTTTAAGTTCACCTTTCGGTGTTCACATAAGATTGGTGAATTCCACCTAGACACATTAGGCTGAATGAGTGCTCATCTAGAGGTGCGAGTTCAACCCTGAATAGCTTTGCTGACGCTGTCTTTTTTCAGCAGTCACAGACTTTACTTGAAAATGTGCCGTTTTTTTAGAAATCTTGATTTGAGATAATCCTATTCTTTGTAGAGGACCTTGACATAACTATGTCAAGGAAAGATCCTCAAGGTCGGCTGAGAGAAAATTGGCAGCAATAAAACTTGCAAACGCCTCCTTACAACAGCTCCACACTTGTTATCGTAGTACTTTTTATGACGGAAACACCAAAACACCATTTATTCAGATGATAATCAATGTACATTTTAAACACATTCAGTTGGCTTGTGAATTTTTCATTTGGCATCCTATTATTTTTTACAAACAGGCTCACAGTAGTTTACATAATGAAAGGTGCAAGTGTGTAATATTTGGTGACATCTAGTGGTGAAGTTGCATGTTTTATGTTTTATCCACCACCTCACCCTCACCCTTCTGAACATGCAGGAGAACCTATGGTAGACTTCAGTTGTCATTGAAACTTAAAAGATGTTTAGTACGTCCATTCTGGGCTACTGTAAAAAACAAAAAAAACATGGCGGCCCCTGTAGTAAGGACCCGCTCAGCATGTAAATATACATTAATGAGTAATTTAATGGTAATGGGAGAAACAAAAACATTAAGGAAAAAATTCATTGTCAAACCAGCTTTGGTGGAAGTAACAGTATTTTATACTTCATAAAGTCAGTGAGCGCTGTTGGTGAGCTAACATAATCACAATGATAACTTGTAATTGTTTTTAGTAGAGGCCAGCTTTCCCTCTCTGACAATTCTAAGTAAGGTGAGATCTTCCAGCCACCACCACTCGTCAGCCTGGCAGCTGAAAATATTCTGGGTCGGCTTAAAGAAAGGCCCCCTCTGTCCACGTAGCCAGTCAGAACAGAGGCACTGGAGAGTGATGCTGCATGCGAAGGACCACATGACTTCCCACTCTCACACACGGTTCTTCTGTTACTGCATACAGGCACACTCTGTTCCACTCGGTACTTGAACACACACACACACACACACACACGCGGTCACACACACGCACACATGGTCACACACAGTCGACCTGCATACTAAGCCTGGGTGGGCTGCTGCCATGAAGTTATTTTGCCATGACCGTTGACTCTTCTCCTTACCCATCTTAGCTCGTAGAGATTCAAGCTCTCTGTGGCTAGGGAAGATATTTACCAGTTGGATTCCAGAAAAGCCACCTATAAGGTCAGCATAGATCTGATCTTGGAGTAATATATAGGTAGCCTGTACATGTGTATTATGATTTAGAGTGTATTCAATTCAATGGGATAACAGGAAGACAATAGGAGTATTATGCAAAAATAATCTGCACTGTCTGGATCGAGGTTACTGTGAAAATCGCCTATGGGCCTTTTATGTAAATGAATGGAAACATGATAAACGCAAGTTCAACACTTTTTTCCATCATGCCTGCATGATGATGCAGATATATTCGTTTTTACTTTATGTTTAGTTATAAATAACATTACTACATAGAAAACCTCAGGACAAACGTGACCCTCTTAACTGTTACCATTGACAGCATTATGTTTTTTGATCTGTTACTTGATTTAAGAAGTCGTGTTCAAACAATAAATTGCAGATTTCTTTTCACTATATTTCTGTACTGCTGAAATATTTGGGACAGTGCAGCGTAGCAGTGTTTAAGTGGTTGCGTAAGCACTGTGGGAAGGCCAAGCATTTTGTATTGGTGTGCATGTTAATAAAATAGGTTTGCCACACTGGCCCATGTTCACCTGCTCCCCAGTCGCCACTGTGTAGCACTGCACCATCTACACTCTTTAATGAATAGAAGTTGCTTCAATGCTTTCTGCAGCATGACTTGCTCCAAGCAACATAATCAGTGAAAACTATCTGTCTGCAGCATTTTAATATTTATTTGCACACTAACACTGGGTGCTGTTTATATTCCTTATCCTGCGGCTCAACACCAAGAGGTTTACATTGAAAAGTTTGCACATGGTTATTAGTCAAGTGAGTTAAAGCTGCTGTGTGTGAGATTTAACGACATCCTGAGGTGAAGTTGCATGTTATTAGGGATTGATTGACTATAGGCCAGACTGATTATCCGCGCAGATAATGGCATTTTGATGCATATCGGCATCGGCCTTTTTAAAAAATACGACGGCTGATAAGAAATCACTGTAAAACTGGGTTATTTTGGCTCTGATGCAGCCGCGGTACTGCACTGAAATAACTAGCATGGCTCAGCGTTGCTGCTTGTCCAAAAGCAGGAAGTGATAACGGTTCGTCACTAATAACATGTCCGTGTGGCAACCTTGCTTTGAATTTTACCACTCTGCAGAATAATGTTTCTCCGGGAGCAGAGACAAATGGCACCAAAGGGATGCCCGCGGCTCATGCAACTCTATTGGACCGGAACTGACTAAACAAACACTAACTTCAAGAGAACATTCAACGGACTTTCAACAGTTAGCTTCTGTTAGCTTTCGTTAGCAGCCTAGTTTCATGCAGACGGAGAAAAAAAACCCGGTTACGTCACCACATACTTAACTGAACGACAACATCGCAACATGCATTGGGCAGTTAAAGGGGCAAACAGACATTACTCCATTATTTTCACTTTTAATGCAAATTAATATAGGTTCCAAATATCGGTCATCGGCCTCCTTTACTACTAATAATCGGTATCGGCCCTGAAAAAAACATATTGTTGATCCCTGCATGTTGTATCCATCACCTCGCACTCATCCTTCTGAGCATGCAGGAGAACCTATGGTAGCCTTCAGTTGTCATACAACCTGAATATAAGTTTAGTATGTCCACTCTGGGCTACTGTAAACACATGGCGGCCCCCAGAGAGAGGACCTGCTCCTTGTGTAAATATACATGAATGGACTCATTTTTGGGTAATGGGGAAAAAGACGTACAGTTGGACTTGCATTGTGTGATTGACTTTCCTGGTGATATTCCTGGTTTATTCTCTTCCTTTCCACTCAAACACAATATTTGATGGCTCCATTCTCATTTGGCTCAACTATTGTCATTATCACACATTATACTGTTTTTGCTTTAAGTGTTGTTGTAAGGGTATTTACACTGAGAATGACCTGGCAATGGGTCTTTCACCCTCACACACAAACACACATTTCTACCATCTACTTTCCATTGTTACCAGTCTCTATGCAGAATGTCAGAATACTACAGAAAGGCTTGCAGTGGCATATTGTTGTGCTCCTTTCACTGCCGTCCCTCTCACCCCTGGCCAGCGTTTTGATTCATAAAGCTTTGAAACGCTGCAGTAAAACAGACCTTTACACCCTGTGAATGCCGAAGGTCCAAGTGTAGAACTGCTATTGCCCCACGCAGTTTGCCTCGGTGGTGGTGGCTATAGCTGTTAGAGACTGAGAAAGACGAAAAGGGACATTTTTCTTAGTCATGGAGAAAGGAAAAGTCTTGTCCAACCACAAACAGACAATGGCTGACGGCATTCCCTCAGAGGATTTGGAAAGGTAAGTGAAGCCAATGTAAACATCTTCTCCCTTGAAGTGTCTCAGCTATGGCAATGCTAACTTAAATAATGCTTATTACAGGCTAATATTTCTTTGATCCTTAAGGAGCGTTTTATGGTTTTCCCATCTTGTCCTTTAGTGGGTAGTGTGGGTTTAATGTATGTAGAAGGTGTTGGTAGTTGAAAATTCCAGTTTCCATTATCACAGAAAATGTTTGACTGGATGGTGATTTAAATATCTCATCTACTCCTCTGTGCTTTACTGTGAAGGAGAGAGAGTAGGTCCACAGATCACTTTTGAGCAGAGTGTCAAACATAAGGCCCATGGGCCAGAACCGGCCCACCAGGGGGTCCATTCTGGCCCGTGGGATTTTGAAAAGTGAAAAAATGGTGTACTAGCTTTATGTTTTTCATATATTGTTCAATTTAATTTGCTATTATTTTACCGATCCGGCCCATGGGAGATCAAATTTGGTCCCTGAACTAAAATGAGTTTGTCACCCCTACTTCAGAGAGAATGTAAATATTAGCTGAAGCTAAAACAAAAGATATTTCTCAACATCTCAAACTGTCATTTTTTCGTGTGAGTAAAATGGGTCACTTTCAAAACTATCAGTGATTATGTGTTTTGTTTAATCCATCAACAAAAAACGCTGAACTTTGTTTTTTCAATAATGTTGGCTCCTTTGTAGTATTTCTGCCTAACCCATGCCCACAAAAGATTCTTCAATGCATCTTTTTATGAACCAAGTATTAACAGACAAGGACAGCAACAGGCCATCATGACAGTTTGCTTTGTTTGTGCTGTAGTTTTCCATCCTCTAATGCGTTGGAGTGAGACGAGGTGAATTCAAACTAGATAACATCCATCTTAACTTGTTGAAAGATAAAACCAGATATGCCAATATAGTGGATTGTTAGGATTGGTGGTAAAACCATACATAACAGTTGATATTCCTCCATCTCTACGTCACAGTATACCAATTTGGAAATAGGTCAGAGGTCAAGGACTCTGTCTGACACGACACACCTATTCCAGGTAGGCGCCGCCTCCTGTGTAACTGTAAAGCAGATATTATGAAACACTACATTTTTTTAGCACAATGCCATATGAAAGAAAAGCTGCAGTAACTTACGTGTACATCTTTTCTTTTAAATTGAAATAGCCATAAGAATTTGTGAGTAGAATATAATTCACACCTAAACTCTCAAGCCTGATTTAATTGAAAAAGAAAGTCTTGTGTTAAGTATATTTCCCATAATCCCGTGGACTTGCCACCTACGGGAAATATCTTAATAGGATCAAGGGCAATGCTATTTGTGTGACAGCTGTTACCCCAAACCAGCCGATGACAAAACAAAGCAATGCAATATATTTTCTGTACAAAGCATGTCTTTCACAATTAGATCATTTAATTAAATGTTGTTGTCTTTTTCAGTAGCCCTATATCAACATTTCTGTTTTGTTTGATTCTACATGGCTCCCACTGTGGCAAATGTGTTTGCTCGTTCCGGTTTTGAATCTTAAATCAAGTAAACTTTGTAGTTAATATAATATACAGTTGTATAATGATCCATGGCCTGTGCCCAGGGCAGAGCTGGGATTTTTCTGTGTTGCAGTTTTGCAAAACAAATAAATGTTTTAAAAACCCCTAGCATGTGCGGAAAAACTCCAACATTTAAATTTGATGAATACAAAGCACACACTGTCAAATTAGCTGAGGAGCACACGTGCCTGCCTCTCTCTCGCTCTCTCGCTCTCTCTCTCTCTCTCTCTCTCTCTCTCTCTCTCGGAAGCACCATCAATGGTTAATGGTTACCGTCAGTCCCAAGCAAATACAGGAAGTCGTTGGGAAATCCAAACAGATCACAGCCGTTGTATGGCGCTTATATTGCCCCTCTGCCGCCCTCTGGATATGGGTCAGGTGAGCAGCAATGAATAGTGGTCAGTGCTTGACATCACTCGCTGTGATAATGAAATAGCTTTCATTGTGTTTTACATCTGCTCATGTTATTTATGTGCATTTGTAATTTAGAGAAATGCATTGAAGGACTCTTCATTAAGGGTCTGAGATCTGAGTATGTCACTGTTGTATAGAAGATTCCAAGTTCAAGCTACAATTAACCGTCCATACCCTTCTGAACATGCAGGGGAACCTATGGTCGCCCTCAGTTGTCCTTTAAACTGAAAAGATGTTTAGTATGTCCACTTTTACGACTGTAAAAAAATGTCAGCCCCCTTAGATAGGACCCCCTCCTCATGTGTATATACATTAATGGGCTCATTTAAGGGTAATAGGGGGGGAAAGTAAAACATTCAGATGATTATGAATTCATAAAAATATCAATATGCAACTTTTTTGTAATATTTTAGCGGTGGAAAAAATTATATAAAGAACACCGCACCTTTAAGTTAACATAATCAATAGTCGAACATTTAAAAATAGACAAGCACTTCCTCACTGTCACTTATGTCTCATTCAGTTATTCTTTGTGTACATAATTAAAAGGAAAACATTGAGCTGAAGCAGTATTTCATAATCTGACCTTTACTCCAATTACTGTGAGTCAAGGTAAGGAAATTGTTCACGTGAGAGATGGGAGGGAATTACAGGGGTAAGAAAACAAAAAAGCAGCACAGGTTGATTGACGATTTGAACCGGCAACATCCTAGTTTCTGTTTGATCTGATGGTTGAAATGATCATTTATTTATTTTTCTTAGTTACATTCATTTCTTTAAGGAAGACATGGATTATGTGCCACACCTTAATGGGCAAGTCTAAGCTCTGCACAACTATTCCACTCTCTTACTTGGATGCACACCCACACACGCACACGCACACACACGCGCTCACACACACACGCACATGCACACGTACACGCACACGCACACACACAAACACACACACACAGGAGTTTCTAAAAGAATCAGAACAAACTTTAAAAAGACATTCCTTGGATAAATAAGTTGACGTTGGTCTGTAGATTCTTTGTTTTCTTAAACATGCCTATGCTTGAGTCGCACTCTTGCTTGGTGTGTGCGTGAGCGTGCGGGCGCTGCTCCCTTTCAAGTTTGTTGTCTCAGTGGGAGGGGCTTAGTTTGACGTCACTCACTGCGGAGAATCACACCACTCTCCACTTCCTCTTTAGCAGCACATTCATACTGCAACCTTTTTTTGTGTGTACTGTGAAGGAGCCAGACTTTAACCAGCACCAGACCACCTCAACGTCCTTGTTTAGAATTTTTTTACATTATTTTTGAACCTCTCAGATTTTATGGCTGACTCAACTTGGTGTAGTTAGTTGAACAAAAGATCATTTTTTCTGTTACATTAAGGAAATGCCTACTGTCAGTAGGTATATGAGTTTCCGTTCATCTAAGCGATTTCGATTCACCAGGTAAGATGATCCTTGCAACTGTTTGTTTCTTGTACTTTAAGGTTGTTTTTATTCAGTAGAGAAAGCAGCTTTAATCACATTGTCATGTTTTTGGTCATGTCTTGTCCTTGTCGACATCATTTCCAGATTTTGATGTGTGTCAGTAGATTTCAGGTGACTGTTCATGTTGTCTGGACAGTTTGATCCCTTTCAGATGACATATAATGTTTTAAATCCATGTTTTAGAGACAGTTGTAATGACACTGTGTAATGATATTTGTCAACACTTTGTTTTGGCATGCGTAAATCAGACTGTAAAGTATCCTGGGGATGTTATGGTAGCTGGAGCGCTGATATGTATATTAATAAAACTAAGACGTCAGAAAGACACTGATAACTGAGTCCTTCAACACAAAGCCCCTGTATGTATTTGCAGAAAAGTATTCATTTACTTCCTGAATAAGATTTTTTTTATTTGAATGTATTTAATTTTTTTATTTATCTATTTATTCATAATTTTTTTTAATCTGTTATATTTGTATACTTTTAAAGGATAACTGTAATAAATGGATCACTCAATAATTTTATAATGAATTAATAAAATGGTCAACAAATAACTAGATATGAATAAGATAATTTTATTAATAAATAAAAAACAGGATAGATAGATGGATAGATATCATATTTGTTTGGTTAATAGACTGTTGCCTGCTCTCAAACCCCTGTAGATTATGTACATCTGTATTATCTTGAATTTATTCTCCTTCACATTAAACAGCTTCTCTGTCTTATAAAGTTGGACTTTCTGCACTTGTGATGTTCCTGTTATTGTGCCTTGTTGTAACACTTGCAACACATTTGCTTAAGCAAATTAGAAGGGGATTCAACCATGGTACAAATATTTTTCATGTTACTCAATCCTTCTCTCTCTCTCTCTCTCTCTCTCTCTCTCTCTCTCTCTCTCTTTCTCCTCTCTCTCTCTCTCTCTCCATTTTCAGTAGTTACCCAGTTGACAGCAGCGGTGGCGGCTTGCCAGACAAAGTGAAGAAAAGCCGAGGCAGCTCAAGCAATGGCAGCATCAAAAAGGTGGAGACCAGGAAAGCCCTGAGTTTGGAGGCAGCCCAGATCGAGATCCAGCAGCAGCACAAAACCCTCACCAGACAAGTAGCCGTCAGGTAGGACCAATGGAAACGGGAGGGTTTGGAGTTTTTGAAAGACTTGATGGATCAAAACTTGAGGACTCTGCCATGTGGTGGTCCCTCACTGACCCCCGTGTGTTTAAGCATCTGCCTGAGTCACTGTTAGAATGCTGCAAGCCTAACAAACTGATGCAGCGGACACTCACTGCTATTCTTGACATGCATCACAAGACCTGACGTGGCTCTTAGCCGCTGTTCGGTCGTGACACACACACATGACTGCGCAGCCGGTGGAGGCAGATGGTTTTCTCACATGATTCAGTGCCAGGTGCAGATTTGTGGAATTTGTCGGGGTGACGATGTGTTTTCCTCCTCTGGCCATTTCTACGTGTGAATACCCAATTATTTTTGACATTGTGGACACTCGCCCACTTCACTGTGGCAAGTCCCACAGGGAGACGACTCAGAAGTGTCTGAGAAAAACGGATAATGAAAGGTGCAGTGTTTAAGATTTGGTAGAGATGAAATTGCATATTGTATCCATCACCTATGGTAGACTTCAGTTGTCATCAAGAATCAAAAGGTATTCAGTATGTCCAGTTTTATTACTGTACAAACATGGCGGCCCCCATAGATAGGACCCCCTCCTCATATAAACATACATTCTTGGGATCATTTAAAGGTGAGGGTTAGGGGTTGTCCTCCGGTTACACCGGTTTGCGTAGCGTGGCTCTGGAGGAACAGCTGACATCGCTCTGAGCGCTGCCCGAGTTCACTTTTCAGAGCGGGTGAGAACGTCCTCCCTGTTCAATGCTTTTATTGTTCCTTTCCTCTCTGAAGTCAGGCTTCAATAGAATAGCCTGAATGAGATGATTCCCAAAGAGATGATAGACTTGTCATAGTGCCTCTCAATAGTGCGATGCCATTAAGAACAAGTATTTGTTGACCTGGATACGTTTAAAGGGGCTTTACTGTTTAAAGAATATTGTATGCATCACCTCAACCGTCCCCCTTTGAGTCCATTCAACTCATTTCAACATTAATACCTCCACTGCTGGTGGAAATTATTATTTTCCAAAGTTTTCTCATCCTGTAATGTCTCTGTGCCCCCCCCAACTCCTCCACTTCAATAAAGCCTCACATATTTGCTGGTAATTCTCATTGACTGACTCCAAGCATTTGTTTTCTCTGAGCCTCAGTTTCAACAATTCTTATCTCAACTTGATCATGAACTTTTTGCCAGAGGAAACTGATAAGATTGCATTGAAGTGTATAATCATCTTGTATGTCTGTACCACCTCACTTAAACATTCTGTACCTCTGATGAAACGACTGACTCTATTATAACATGATGTCTTTGTCTTCGTAGATCGCAAACGTTTGACAATGACAACAGAGGCTTTGAGAAGTTGGAAGGTTCAGGCACTCAAAGTGTAAGTCCACTTTAACCTCTTCATTTAAACACTTACAGAGCTAGACGACTAGATGGAATTTTCTAAAATCAAGATTGGTTTAATTTCCTTTTCAGAGTTTCATAAAGCACAACAAGACATTCCACAAGTTGTTTCCAAACATTCCTGACGATGAAGACTTGATACATGGTAGGTGTAAGAGAAACGTAATGTAAACCTTTTATTTTATTTTATTTTTTTAAAGAAAAAGAAAGTCTAAACTTGCTCCCCTCCTCTTCCAGCATACATATGTGCCCTGCAGAAGGAAGTGCCCTTCCATGGTCGACTGTACGTCACAGACACCCATGCCTGTTTCTATTCTTCAGTCTTACTCAAGGACACTAAGGTAAACAGGCCCCGGCCTTTTGTCTCTCCTCTCTTTCAATCTGATGTCGCCCGTTGTGGTTTTGAGGCAAATTGTGGGCGAGTCCTTCATAGCCATCTTGCCGAATCCCAACTCCTCCCGGTTCCCAGTTCATTCAAAAAGCTGTGGGTCGGCTGGTGGTGCCGTCACCTCATCTGCGCTACGTGCCAGATCAGCTCGGGTGTCAGTTGAGAGACCAGGCCCTTAATTATGCATAATTTAACCCGTTGATAAAATAAAAACAAGCGAGTTATAAAAAAGAATCACCCCCCTCTACAGCTGTCGCGGGAAAACAATGTGACTGATTGAGACCCAAACCGATGTTTCCTTCATCTCTAAAGTTGATCATTTTAACATGGGAGTCTATGGGGATTTGCTCACTTTTGGACTCAGCCCCCAGTGGCCACCCTATGAACTGCAAGTTTTTTCACTCCCTATTGTGCTTCATTCGTCTGCACTGGAGGTTGCCCCTTGGGTTTGACCTTCTCTCCACACTCTCTCTCCTGCAGGTTGTGATTCCAGTTTCCAGCATTCATATAGTGAAGAAGCAGAACACGGCTTTGCTGGTGCCCAATGCCTTGTCCATCCGCACCACAGAAGGAGACAAGGTAGTTTTCTATCTCCAGTAAATGATCACTTGATTGTAGTAAAGACTAACATTTCACGCCCACATGATGCCCAGTGGTGTAGATGTAATCTCAAGATGACTTGGAGGATCGAATGCTGATGTTCTTGTTTTTTTTGTTTGTCCCTTCTCTTTGTTCAGTACTTGTTTGTGTCACTGCGGAACAGAGAGTCATGTTATCAGCTGCTGCGTTCAGTCTCTCCTCAGATAGAGGTGAGTTCATCCGTATCTATGTGCCAAACCTTACGTACTAATAACAGACAATTTGAAAGGATGATTAAAAGTAGCTGTTGTCTACATCGGGGGTGTTTTGAAATTGGAGATGTCATTTAAATTCTCTGTTCCTGAGGAAAGTTGTCCAATATAATGGTGGCTACATGCAATTTAAACGCTTGATTCTCTTCCAGGACGGTAGCACAAATAGTAGCCTTGTCTTCTCTTCGGCTGAGACCAGCTTTGATAAGAGCAAACTTGTGGTACGGCACTTTTTATCAGAACAAAATGAGCTGTTACTTCCTCAATCAAAATGATCCTTGATGTCATCAGTAACGTTTTCCTTTGTTTCCGTACAGAACTCCAGTCAGTCCAGTCTGGAAGACAGTTTCGAACAGTTCGATGGCTCCGAGCATCAGCTCCCGGCTGAGCAGCCTGCGCAGAAACCATTCACAGGTACATACATTTCAATGGATGGATAATGAATATTTCATGTACCCCGTCTTTTGTAATTATAATGTTTATTTAAGTGTCTCACTGGACGAATAAGGAAAAGGCATGCATATGGCAGCATTACCATAATAGTTTACACAGTTTAACCATGTCAAATTGGGATTCAAAGAAGTGAGAATGATGAACAGAAGTTTAAAAAAAAAATGAAATAAAGTAAACTTTCACTGCATCATCAAATGAGGTTTGAAATGAATCAAATAGCTGATGTCAATATCATAGTTTTACAGAAATCAATATATACTGATTGATGAAATAAATAAGTAGCAAGAAGAAAAGAGAAGTAAAAGAGGAAATAAAAATAATGAAAGTTGAAATTTAAAAAAGGGAAAAATAAGTAAATAAAAAGGCGAAGTGTGTGTGGTTGTGTATACGTATGTGTGTGTGTGTGCCCTGTCTTTATAAATAATCTTCAATGTTGGAAATTATAATGATAATAATCATAATCTTTCTGTAAAGGTTGAGAAAGGTTGAGGCTGTAGGTTGGAAAATAATAAAGAATGAACTTCCTTGCTGACATGTTGTTTGGGTGCATCTTCTCTGCAGAGTCTGTGCCTGTTAGAAATGGATCGGTATTCAAAGGCATGCAGATACAGCAGAGTGATAGCTCATCTTCAGAGGAGCTGCTGGTGTCAGGTAACAACACACACTCCTACTCACAGCTGTCAGTCAACATTATTTTCTGAATACATTGGAATTAGTTCATCATAACAATTGATATTCATATTGTGTTTACACTGTCCTGCCAGGCTCGAGTGGATCGTGGGTCTGGAGTGTGACTGAAAAGGCCAAGTCCCTGCTGGTTCAGAGAGAGGAGAGCACCCTGAACACTCTACTCTTCATTTACTTGATTCTGTGAGTAGCCCCTCCTTCTCTCTCTCTCTCTCTCTCTCTCTCTCTCTCTCTCCGTCGTGCCCCACCCCTCTACATCTTCCTACGTGCTCGTCAAAAACTGCTTCTCGCTCGTAGCAGGAAAGGTGTCTGAATTTCAGTTCTGGTAATTACAACTCGCTGATCTCGTTTGGTGGATCCACGAAATGGAGGAAATGGAACATTGTCTCAAAAACTTCGAAGGCAGTGAGGTGTCTGCTTTATTGTCGGCAGTACAGTTCACTGATAAGGTTACTGAAATGCAAACAACCATGAAATCGGATGTTAATAAGCGGTTGTTAGTATTTCCACTCACCCAATATCAGCTGATGTTGTTCGCTTAATAAAATGGGGGAAATGAACGGCTCTTATCATATTTTTTCAGGGTTGTGCTGCTGCTACTGTCTTCAGGCTACATCGGTTTGCGTATCGTGGCTCTGGAGGAACAGCTGACATCGCTCGGAGCGCTGCCTGAGTTCACTTTTCAGAGCGGGTGAGAACGTCCTCCCTGTTCAATGCTTTTATTGTTTTGTCTATTTCAGTGGATAGGTAACAGAATTTGAGTGAAATTATACTCACTGCACCTTTAAAGAACATCCCATTCTCGTCATATACACAGAAAATACAACTGTATAAATAATTTCAGTGACTATAGACCATTTCCATAGTTTTCATGGGGCATTAATGGAATATGAAATAATCATTGTAGTTACTGTTACTGTACTATTACTGCAGTTTGCTCTCTTACATAAATTAAAGGTGCAGTGTAAGATTTCAGTCATTTTGGTCACTTATTAAAAAATACAATCGAAACAATTACATACGGACATTCTCATGAATTTATAATCACCTAAATGTTTCATTTCTCGGTCTTACCCTTAAACGAGCCCATTAATGTATATTTACATGAAGAGTGGGTCCTCTCTATGGGGGCCGCCATGTTTTTACAGTAGCCCCAGATGGACATACCAAACATCTTTTTCAGTTTTAACGACAACTGAAGTCGACCATAGTTTCTCCTGCATGTTCAGAAGGGTGAGGGCGAGGTGATGGACACAACATGCAACTTCACCACCAGATGTCACCAAATCGTACACACTGCACCTTAAGTCGTGGTGAATTGATTCTGAATCTACCTGCGTGCTGTTAGTGTTTAGCTCACAGCTCTCACCATCATTCCCCTCTGCCTCTGTTCACAGGTACCGACAAGACACATAACACTCAGCGACTGAAGGAGAGATTGATGACTTATGACTGGAGGAATTTTTCAGCCTCTTTCCGGACGGAATTCCAGCGGGAGAACGTCGACACATTCAGACTATGCTTCCTCTACGGGGCCTCGTGGGCTCACGGGAATCTCCAACCAACCAACCGGTGCAATTTCAAAGACAACTTGTCAACTTGAAGGGCTACACTTCCTCCTGGTGCAGTAATCACACACAGGACAAGCCACAACTTGAGTTACACGCACACACACACACACACACACACACACACACACACTCTGCCTGGCTGCAGCGTGTCTCTTTCAAACCAAAGCCAAATGGGTTCTAATTTAGCCGAGTGCCACACAGGGCGCCTCTCTTGACAGAAGCTGTTCCACATCTGTCACCTTGTGTTTCTCATTGTCCTTTAAATGTTCTCTCTCCACCATGAGCATGCAGTCTGAACAGGGCTGTACCCCTCAGCATTATTAGTCTGTTGTTGTTGTGCTTAGTCCTGCACCTCAACAGAGGGAACGTAGTGCCATGCAGAGCCAAAGATGCACATCTGTTGCATGGAAGCACAGAGATGACTTGATATTCCGTGTCTGTAACCTTCCATTTCTCGGCAGTATAAGAAACTCTCTTTTGGATTCAACAGCCTTTCTCCTTTAAATGGTTTTTAATCACCTGTGTCGAAATGATGGAAGCAAACCTTTTGAATTCAGACCAGCCCGGGAGGTTTGATTCCCTCCTGATGGTCTCCTCCTTTCTGTCTCTCACCAATCCAGAATCATGGCAGTATTACTCTTCTCTTCTTTGGCATGATTTAAATGTATTTAATGATCAATGTTGAGAGGTAATTTTTTTCAATCAATCAATCAATCAATCAATCAATCAATGCTCGAATATCCAGGTCGTCTCACATGCAGCCATGTTTTCGCGTACGACTTCAGTGGCTTTGATCTTTACGAGTAGACGTTTCTGTTTACTTCCTGTCTGCCAAGACTCTTTCTGAGACCACCGGGCATTTCTTGATTTTTTTTCAAGTTATTTAAAGTTGCACCAATAATTTATTATTAATGTACATGCCCGTGTCTGCCGTCTCCATTCTTGACTGATCGCGTTGACTTAACAATAATAGATCCACGTTTTCTTTAGCAAAAAAAAAAGAAGAATGTTCCAAAAAGGAATTTCAATATGCAACAAATTGCATATGCTTCTGCATTATGCATGACATAAAGTTAATTTATCTGTGTGTGTTGTTTTTAAATAGATTTATTCGGGGAAGAAATTGTGTAAAATAAAATAAAAACTAGAAGGAAAAAAAAAAGATAAATGAAATGAATGGCTCGATGGAGCGAGTGAACGCACTTTAAAAAAATGTGTGGTGCCTGTCACGATCCACGGCGTTGTGTGTGTCCAATTGTGTGGATTGAGAAAGAGAATGGCAAAACTGGCGCTCGGTGCTCCCCGAGCGCTAAGACCTTTGTAAAATCACTCAGGGGTGGTGGGCACGAACCCGCCACGTCGTTCAAGGTCGTCATTGCCTCCTTTGACATTTCAATGTGGCTCACGTTGTGTAGTGGGCTGATGTGGTGGTTTCATTGAGATTTGACTCCACTACTAAAATAAGTGTAGTGGAGTTCCAGCAATGTTTCTTTTATGTCCCCCCCCCTCCTTTTTTTTCCAATTACCTCAAATGACATATCAGCATCACATCTCAGCGATTTGACCTCACCCTTGATGTCAACTGTTGTTGCAAACGGGTGTATGGCTGCTACACTCCGTCATGTCATGAGAGTCCATGTTTTTGTTCTTCTTTCAACACGCCACACTCAGTACTGTCGTATGTTCCCCCACCAGGGGGCAGTGCGCATCCGCTGTCCCCTTATTTAATTGAGGGGCGGTCTTTGTGTATAGTTTTGCACTATTCAAAATGTTATGTAAATAATTTTGTATCCGTTGTAAATGCCCTTAATTCTTCTATGGCCCTCTACATATTTATTTGCATTCTGTGTAATTCAAAGTAGTCTCTGTGAGATGACTTTGTTATTGTTGAAAAATAAATACAATGTTGCAAAGTGAGAAATAATCAAGTGTGTTTTGACCCCTCTCTGTCCCAAGTCATCTGAGGTTTAGAAGTAACACTGGAAAGAAGTGGAAATGGTCCTGAACAAAATTCAAACTTTGATCAGATGGTTGTTTTTATACAATTTAAAAACATGTTCTCCGTGTTGATCTCTCTTAAATGTCATGTCCCGTCTTCTTCAACCACTTATCCAGTTTTCTGAGTCACTGGGTCTTTCTACCAGTACACATGGGGCCATTGGGGGTATCAGTGTCAGGGCCAGTGTCACTGCAGCAGGGTCCAAGTGGGATTCGAACCATTGACCTTTGCATTGAAAGACAATTGCTCTAACCTCTCAATCACTGCCCCCCCCTCTCTGTTAAATGTGTTGCCCCTCAATGAAAAGCTTTGTTGTCTGACCTGCAGGTGCATTAAGTTTATCTTGTATATGACGGAACAGCACCATCTACTGGAGGATGTTGGACATGAATTTAAAGCGACACTTGGATTGAAAACCACTTTCCTTCTCAAAGTATAGAGGTATAAAAAAATACCACACTGGCATAGAAAATAATTTAAAAGGTTTAGTGCCAGTACTGTTAGTGTCAGACAAACTCATTGGTCAGTAAAAAGAAAAAAGTGTAGAACGAGCACTCTGGAGTCTCTGATTTTATTTAAGTCTTTAGAAGCAGCTGCAGTTTCCATGGAAACCAACTCGAAACTTATGTGTGTGTGTGTGTGTGTGTGTGTGTGTGTGTTGCTCAGGTCTCCAGGTTATTTGAGGAGGCCGTTTCTGAGGGTGTTTTCTGATTGGCACACAGCTGGAACACTCCTGCAGGCACATTACAAAACAAGCCTTAAATAAAAACTTTATTAAGATTAATGATGTTTGTTTTTTAGATAACCTGTGGGTCGTTTGAGAAGAGTCTCTGGTCACAAATGACCACCGTGAGTCAGGGTAAATAGGAAAAGTATCATTTTAAATTCCAACCGTTATTTCATAAATCTCATAACCTTACCGGTTACACGAAAACATGAAAAAAAAAAAGGGAAATAAATACCTGCAGCGAAAGCCAGAATGATGGCCACCCAGCCGATGACGTAGGACCAAGAGAAGCGCCAGTCCAGGAAGCGTTTGCCAAAGAAAGTGACGGTCACTCCGGTGTAGATGGCCAGAGCCAGCAGAGCCAGGAAGCCTGAGGACAGATGACGTCATGCAGGGGACAGTGGACAGTGTCTTTGAGTCCTCTCAGGTCAAACTTTCACTTCTTCTATTGTGTAAAATAAAATGTAGAGACGGGGATTGAACCAGCAACCTTCCCTACCCCGTTGATCCACAGCTAAATGTATGCAGTAGTTAAAAAAAAAAAAAAAAAGAATAGATCTCATGCATATACGTGTTGATATGTGAAGTTCTTCCTGACATAGATGTTGCTATGGTTACCTGACAGGACGAGGGCGATGCCCCCCGTACGGACCCTCCTGCTCTTGGTGCCGTTGGTGAAGGCGCTGAGGCCGAGCACGACGCCCGCAAAGCAACTCAGCACTGCCAGCAACATGAAGGCCCGGGTGGCATCCCAGAAAGCTGCACACACACACACACTCAGAGGTCAGAGACACAGTCACACACACACACACACACACACACACACACACACACAGGAGCTCTTTGCTTTTACACCATGCTCAGTGTTATAAATGCTGTCATGATTTTGCAGCTCTTTACATTTGACCTGTGGAATGAGGAAATAAATCAATAAATACATATTGATAATACATACCGATTGATGGATAATAAATAAATACATAAATAAATGAATACACAAATAAGTCAACGATGGATAGATAGATAGGTAAGTAAACACATATATCAGTAAATAATAAATCAATTCATTGATTCATTGATTAATAAATACATAATAAAATGGACAAATAAACAAATGAACACATAAAAACATAAATATATAAATAAGTAAATAAATAGATACATAGATCGGTAAATACATAAATAGATTTTTTTTTAAACAATAGATAAACTAATAGAGAAATACATAATAGACAATAAATAAAGAAATACATAAGTAGATAAATAAATGAGGCACATATACTCACCCACAGTGATAGTGTGGGCGTGGCATTTGTGGTTAATGCAGAACCTCCAGAGCCCCTGGTTGGCAGAGCTCCCCGAGTATCGATACTGCATCCAGAAGTCCGTCGCCGTGGAAACGATAAGGAGCACGAGGGCGGCCACACCACACAGTGTGCCCCCTCCTGCTAAAGTGTAGAGCATGGTGGAGAAGCCGGGGCCAACGGTGTCGTCCTAAACATTCAGCGACTGTCAGGGAGGGTGAAAACACAGCAAGTTCAAACATCTTCATAAAATACTATTACAGATAAACATCAAAATCAACCTTATCTACGCACACGGACGGACAGAGATCACATGAGAGTGTATTCGGCTGTGGTACAGTGCGTTTTCTACCATATTCAAGTCAACTCATACACTACACATATGTAAACACACATACATATAACATTTCAAAATAAGACAAGGCATACAATTAGCGATGTGTCGCTTTGTGTTGAGCAGATTAAGGAAAGACAAGTTAATAATCTATAAATCTAGTTTATGTAGAAAGATAAAAGGAGCTGTTTTAAGGTTCGATCATCTGAATCGAAAATGATCAAATACATACGTCCAAAAATGTGCAGCAAGTACCGACAAACAAATGTAGCGACATTTATACACATACAGAAGATGCTGTTTGAATTATAATATAATATAAACATTTGGTACTCGGCAAACTAAGATTCGACATTTCTGACAAAGTGACTGATGTCAGCTCAGATACGTGTCATGTGTAATGAGTAATTATGTGTAATGTTATATATCTTATGCATGAGAGAGAACAACTATAAACATGATGCTCATCACACCGGCCTGAATCCACCCCGACACTCGCTGTGTGTGATCGTCACGGACCTGATCCAAGTTCAAATGAGAAAAAAAAACATTCTCCCAAAAGCTGCTCGATAGTTCAGAGGCAGCAAAGCACTTGAGCCAAACCTGGCAACCACACCGACAATGAGCTCTGCTGATGAGGCAGTTTTACACTCTTTGTTCCCTGAATGCACCACAAGTGACCTGTCAGCAGTGGCACGCTGTCACTCAGCACACACCCATCCCACACACTCCCCCTGCGCGCTGTGTCGACCGCCACTTACTCAAAACACATCTGGATCACCTCAGTCCACCTGCATCCCATAATAAGTCGCTGCCACATCAACATCAACAACAACAGCTGGATTGTATCCACAGACGCACAAATCTCCTCTTGCTCCTGACTCCAAAGTAAAAGTCCTCTCCCCGTATCCCAGTATTTGAAGGGTGTGTGTGTGTGTGTGTGTGTGTGTGTGTGTGTGTGTGTGTGTGTGTGTGTGTGTGTGTGTGTGTGTGTGTGTGTGTGTGTGTGTGTGTGTGTGGATGTAGAAGTGGAGTGAACTAATGTGAAAAGAGACACACTACGGCGAGGATGGGATTCGAACCCACGCGTGCAGAGCACAATGGATTAGCAGTCCATCACCTTAACCACTCGGTCACCTCGTCCTGTTGTGTCTTTGCCTCTAGTGGACACTCTGTGAACTACAACTACCACTTTGCACTGAGAATCATAGGCGGGGCTCTCCCAACAAATGTGGAGTAGAACGAGGTTCACAGAAAATTGCAAACGCATTTATCCAAAGCAACATACATCTGAGGGCGGGAATCGAACCCACGACCTCAGCACAGTGCGATGAACCAAGAACGTGAGAGTTCAGAACCTAAAGGGACGACGAGGATGGGATTCGAACCCATGCGTGCAGAGCACAATGGATTAGCAGTCCATCGCCTTAACCACTCGGCCACCTCGTCCTATTTTCTGATGTTCAGGCCCCAAGTGGTCAAAATGTGAACTGCAGGTATCTGACCTCGCCGGTTCTTTGCCTTTAATGATGACATCAAAAGTGTGAGGGGGTATAGCTCAGTGGTAGAGCATTTGACTGCAGATCAAAGGGTCCCCAGTTCAAATCTGGGTGCCCCCTTTATTGTTATTACCTGAATTTATTGGCCCCGCCCCTTTCTGCCTAATCCAACCAGTGGAACCTTATAGTGTGTTTAGATAAACAGGTAACTTGCCAAGTAAACACCAAGCAGCAACCTCCAGGGCAGACAGCAAGAGAGAGGACAAACCTGCAGTTCACAGAGTGGCCACTAGTCCCCATAGATTCCCGTGTTAAAATGCTCAACTTCATTTTTTTTCGAAAATGAAACACAAAGAGACTTGAAACATTCCACAAGTTCATTACATTTATCCAAAGAGAGATAGGTCTGAGGGCTGAGAGGCCGGGAATCGACCCCACAATCTCCTGCATCGAAGGGACGACATCCAAAGTCTATGGATGTAGAAGTGGAGTGAACTAATGTGAAAAGAGACACACTACAGCGAGGATGGGATTCGAACCCACGCGTGCAGAGCACAATGGATTAGCAGTCCATCACCTTAACCACTCGGTCACCTCGTCCTGTTTTGTCTTTGCCTCTAGTGGACACTCTGTGAACTACAACTACCACTTCTGCACTGAGAATCATAGGCGGGGCTCTCCCAACAAATGTGGAGTAGAACGAGGTTCATAGAAAATTGCAAACGCATTTATCCAAAGCAACATACATCTGAGGGCGGGAATCGAACCCACGATCTCAGCACAGTGAGATGAACCAAGAACGTGAGAGTTCAGGGACATACAGTTCGACGAGGATGGGATTCGAACCCACGCGTGCAGAGCACAATGGATTAGCAGTCCATCGCCTTAACCACTCGGCCACCTCGTCCTGTTTTCCAATGTTCAGGCCCTAAGTGGTCAAAATGTGAACTGCAGGTACCTGACCTCGTTGGTTCTTTCCCATTAATTTCAATTCAATTCAATAATGATGACATCATCAGTGGTAGAGCATTTGACTGCAGATCAAAGGCTCCCCAGTTCAAATCTGGGTGCCCCCTTTATTGTTATCACCTGAATGTGTTGACTCCGCCCCTTTCTGCCTGATCCAACCAGTGCAAACTGATATAGTGTGGATAACTGTTTGATTACTGTTGTGTGTTTCACTCTAGTGGACACTCTGTGAACTACAGATCCATCGCCTCAACCACTCTGCCACACCCTCATCCTGTTTCAGCTCGCCTCTAGTGGCCGGCCTGTGAAGTGCACCCAGATTCCAGCCGGCTCCTGTATTAAAGACGCGCGTCAGTGAAGGGTTAAAGAGGCTGACACACATTCGAGCGCCACACAGCTCCGACTGCTGCTGTTATCGGTGATTCAGAGTCACGGATCAATAACTCTGCTTCCAGTATTCATGTCACTCACAGAGTCAATATGTAAACAAACACATCACAGAGGTAAACAACAGGGAAACCTGTTCACTGTCAGGGCAGGAGGAGGAGGCAGGGAAGGAATGTTACAGAAGGGTTTCATAAACAATTCTGTTCTATAAATAAAGACATTCTGTTCGAATAGTAACATTAAATGATAGTAATATTAAAGGGGGCACCCAGATTTGAACTGGGGACCCTTTGATCTGCAGTCAAATGCTCTACCACTGAGCTATACCCCCTCACACTGGTGAGGTCATCATTAATGGGAAAGAACCAGCGAGGTCAGGTACCTGCAGTTCACATTTTGACGACTTGGGGCCTGAACATCAGAAAACAGGACGAGGTGGCCGAGTGGTTAAGGCGATGGACTGCTAATCCATTGTGCTCTGCACGCGTGGGTTCGAATCCCATCCTCGTCGAACCGTATGTCCCTTTAGGTGCTGAACTCTCACGTTCTTGGTTCATCTCACTGT
>JAFBJT010106506.1:0-22713 GCA_016785325.1 Chascanopsetta lugubris
AGAAAAGCAGAAAAAGGAATATGATTTTTGGACATTTATTGGGACAAACAAAATGAAATTGAACCTGTATTATAGATTTTGCATGTTGAAGTTGGAATTGATCAAGTGTAAAACTGTTTACAACAGAAATGGTGACTCTGTCACTAAATGTGCAAATACCCATCAAATGTAAACTATGGACAGGCCGATGTTTCATCACACATTGATTTCCTCCCCTCAATGACTTGTGGTGAACATCTCCTCACCTCCATCATCTCCACAGCTTCTCCTGGAAACACACGATGGATTTATTGTCATTTGAGAGCATTTACACACATATTCCTCATCCCAAGACAAACTCTGACTTTGTAAGGTTACACTGTTTTAAAAAAGTCATCAAACAATGCATGCACACTATTGTGTGGCACATTCAGGCATGACACACACACACACACACACACACACACACACACACAATACTGACTGACTTGGTCCACTGTTCTGAAAAAGTCACCACACAATAAAAAGCTTTGATTTACACAGACAACATGACAAACAAAGTCAATACTTGATGGAGAAAAGTCGAGCTCCACTCATCCAGAAATTCAAAACCTCTGACGTTACCTTTCTTCACCGGAAGTTGCTCCTTCCAGCACAAAGCCTCCTCTGACCCTCAGGGGAGGTTTTATCAACCCGAGGTTTCATCACCCTGAAGATCTTCCTTCTCACATGAATTCACAGAAAACATCAGTGAAAGTTTGTTGTTTTCTCTCGCTGCTCCTCTGTGTGTATCTCTCCACTGCGTCACTCACAGGCGCTGGTTTCCGGGGTCCCAGGAGAGAAGCGGGAGTGAAATTACCGTAAAGGCAGTCAAGTGGCTGTACAGCGCAACGTCTCGGCTCTCAGACACCGTTTGAATTTTTCTGACAGCTCAAACCAGGACGGAGTTACGGTCACGTAAAGTGTGCATGCAGAAATGCAACGGAGACGACGCGGAGGGTTTTGGATCATTTCCCACGTTACACCTGATGACCTTTGATTGACCTTAATGCTATTGTTGTTGTGATGATGGTGATGGTGATGATGCTGTTGGACTGAGGTGTAAAGACCAAATGTTGAAACTGCAACCCCAGGTTTGATTAGTGTTGACCTTGTGACCTCAGCACTGTACTCCTGTGTGATGTTACAGTAATGTGTGTGTGTGTGTGTGTGTGCGTGCGTGTGTGTGTGTATGTGTGCGTGCGTGCGTTTGTGTGTGTGCGCGCGCGTGTGTGTGTTTGTTTGTGTGTGTGTGCACGTGCGTGTGTGTGTGTGTGGACTGCAGCCGGCTTGGACAGATCAGAGCAGACAGCTGTCATGGTGGCTCTGACATCAGCCCACTGGCTGTTTTCATACTTCATGCTGTTGTTTACATTGGCAGAGAGAGAGAGAGAGAGAGAGAGAGAGAGAGAGAGAGAGAGAGAGAGGATGTGGGAGAGAGAGAGAGAGAGAGAGAGAGAGAGAGAGAGAGGATGAAGGAGTCGGTTACCTGTGTTACCTGTTCATGTAACACACGCTCACTGAATTCAGCACCTGAATCTGTTCAGTTAGGACTCAGATGTGTCTTCTTGTTCCTGCAGGGAAGTTTGGATGAAGGCCACAATTCATCATGACCAGGACTCACATGGAGGGTAAGACAACAACTCACTGGGTTTTGTTGTTTTTGTTAAAGATTCAAATTCATATTAGCCTTCCTTGGTGTTGCTAGTGAATAATTTGCGCACGTAACATGTTTCATTGACAAACACATAGAAGGCCTTTGTAGCTGTTGATTCATTCCTGTTAATTCCTTCATTTAATAACCAAACCTAGCCAGTGCTTCACTTCCTGCATGATGTCACACTTGCTTAAAATGACTTGTTTTAAATGACCTTTAATCCAAGGGCCCCTCGGGGAACCCCCCTGGGTCCCCCTGTGGTTTTAATCTGCAGAACCTTGAAGGTTTCCCTCAGGGTCTCATAGATTTCACAGTGTGGAGACACGGGTATTTGTTTTAAAACATCTTAAGCACATTACATGCGTGCTGCGTGCCATTCTGTTGGTATAATCACATTTTGAAATGACATGCTTCATTATCAAGGGAGGAAATTAACATGTTTTTTTTTTTCATGTACTGGCCACAATGGATCCAAATGTTGCCAGAGCTTTTCCCTGTTTCTCCAGCCAAGAATAAAAACAGCAGGATGGATGGGGAGTTACTGGCGTTTGACTGCAGGCGGCTGCTGGTTTTCTCCCTTAAACAGATTAGTGTGTTTGCTTTCACATTTTTATATTGATTATGTGATCAGGGGAAAACACAGATACGTACAGACATGTCAGCTGAGGATGAAGCATAACGTGGAAAATAACATCTCTGTTGTTGGCAGCAGTGATCATGTTCTATATATAACCTCCTCATGTAGATCAAAGCTGTTTGCTGTGGATAGGCGTTATTAGTCACTAAGAATCAATGCTGTCTGAGGACAGCACTGTACGTCTAACATGTAGATGATGATCATGATCATCAGTAGAGATGTGTCACTAACAGGACTAATCTTTGTGTTCTCAGGTGTCGACCTCAGTGACCCTCATCAGACGGAGGAGAGAGTGACTCATCTTCCTCAGGTGTGTTACATCTGCACACACGTTTGGTAATTTCCAACAACAAACAGTTTCTACTTGAATCTGACATGAAGTCATACATTTTCAGAGGATAATTACACTTCATCATGACTTTAAAAACAAATGTGTACTTTTAGCCGTAGCTTTGTATTGTGATTAATATTCAAATGAGAGCAATAGTTCAAAATCACAAAAGCAATTGCTCAAGTTCTAATTATGTAACGTGGTGTTTATGTGATTTGGAGACTTATTTACACCTGACTGACAAATCATTAATGACACCACACTGAGATATGTTAAAATCCAAAGATACAAAAATGAGGTGTGATTCTGCAGACAGATAGACAGATAGATAGATAGATAGATAGATAGATACACAGAGGAGCTTTTGATAGCAATTTAAAGCAACACTATGCAGCATTTATTCAGCAACAGCGCCCTCTGCAGCCAAAGTCTCCTGTTAAATATGACATTAATGCTGCTGTGTCTTTTTAACTCATCTATATGAATGAAGTTCCACATTATTGTGTTAAATATAGTGAAACGGGGGGCACCTTGTTTCCGTGCTCCATTGGGCCTCGGGGGTCTCCGGCCCTCCCGAAGGTGTTGGGCCCCTGGTGCCTACCCGGGGTGGGCCGGGCCGGGCGGTGGGGCTATGGCCTCCTACTCATGTTCCTGCCTACAGATACAGCTAACAACGCGAATGCATTTGTCACGAGTACCTGTCACTGGTGATGATATTTAAGGTGAATAGCGCGGGTGAATGTTTGCTCTTCACGTGTATTTTGAGCAATCGATGCAATGGTGCAGTGATCCCCCCCTCTCTATCTGTCCACCCCCTTCTCCCCCAGCCCCCACTGTTCTTTGTCTCTCTTTCTATCCACTCCCTTTGCTCCGTACGGCCCGACATCCTCGCTCACAACACATGAGCAAAAATTCGAAGCATGACCCAATTATTCAAATAAAGGTTAAGTAACAGGAAGGAGGTACATTTCACGTACATTCCACCTGTCAGAGTAAAATCTGTCAGGCACAATCAGGTATCAAGACTTCCAATACCATATGCCAAAATGCTGGAGAGGACAGGTTAAAAATTAAATAAATAATGATAATGATAATATAGTGAAACTGTGGTATTCTCTTTTTGGGAGATGTATACTTTCAGTAACCTTTGTTTCTCTCATATGTTTCAAGACAAAAGTTTCCAGGAGCATGACACATCAAACCCATGCCTTCAGAAACTACAGGTACTTTTTTCTCTGCTTCTTCCTCAGCAGCTGATAAACAGCTCAGCCTGATGTGGCTCAGCTGTGATTCCTATTATAAAGAATAAAAGACGTGTGCTATGTAGCTGTGTCCTTTCCCCCTCTCCAGGCAACCACCTCCACAAACTGCCCACAACAGCATCATTACCCCCCCCCCCCCCCCCCCCCCCCCCCCCCCCCCCAACCCCCCCCCCCCCCCCCCCCCCCACACACACACACACACACACCATCTCTACCCCCACAGCGCTTAGACTTCAAAAGCCAACGATTGGTGTGATACTAAAGTCACACCTCAGCTACACAACATGTACCATCACTCACTGCCTCTTCTTTACATGACAGTTTCCACTGTCTTCTCTGTCTTCACACTGTGACTTTAATTAACAGAAACTGCTGATGTTGAGAGATTCATGTGTTTGAGTCGTAGGAAGATTCCGCTCGTGAACTCTGACCTTCTCACAAGAAAACTATATTTAATTCCTCTGGCAGTTTAACTTCTTATTGACGGGGTCATTTTCCCAGGCTCCAGCTTCAAAATAGCATGCCTGAAATTAACAGTGTATATCTATGCAACCACAGGGTGGGTAAGAAAGACGTTAGTATCGACATATAGGTGATGCATTTGAGATTACTGCACATATTAGCAGATAAATGAAGGTGGAATTCAAAATACATTTTGTAGGTTATTCCTGGCAAGGATGTCAGGTTCAATCTGAGAGTTTGCCAAATCTAATCAGCTGACATTCTCTCTTGTAATTGGTCGGCTGCTTTGAGTTGGTGCAGGAAGCGTCCCGCCCCCTGACTGACAGCTGTAGTGATGTCAGCTCAGACAGGAAGTGGTGAAGACAGGTTTTACTGGCAGCCTCTGAAAAGGTGTTTTTAAGAGAAAGAGCGCCCCCTGCTGCCGCTAAACATTTAGATTTGATCTACAAACACCTCCTGCAGACTCCAGAACATCAATAAGGTCCACTAACGGGTCTAATACCTCATGATGTGACTCCTTTAAAGGTGTGTGGTCATGTATCTGACAGTAGTGTAGTTTGGTGTAGTGTGTTTTAGTGTGTAGTAAAGTGCACTAGAGTGTGTAACGGTGCCTCTGCTGCAGTGACTCAGAGCGGTTTTCCTGCGGCTGCAGCTCAGGCAGGACAACAGGGAGACTTTTTGTCCTGGCTGGGATCAATCGCTCCATAGATGACGCCCACCCAGCCAGGCCTCTCCGTGGGACGCCTGCAGCCCAGCAGCCCAGGAGCCCAGCTCGGTCTGGCCCCGCCTGGGCCCTCCTCCAGCCCCCGCATGCAGCCTGCAAGGGCCGGCACGGCAGGAGAGCTGCACTTTAGCTGACACTCGAGTGAACTTTAGAGCTTTCTTATTGTGATTCACCTCCTGCTCAAGGAGGGACCATTCACAATCCCCTCAAAGAGCTCATTTGTTTACATTTATTCTCATATAGTTTGACCTCTGATTCGAAAGCTAATGACGTAAACTATTAAAACAGCAGATGGACTCAATCACGAGGTTAATGGAGATCTTCTGTTGTCTACAGATATTAGGAGTTAGTTCATTGAGACATGAGACACCAGTTCTCAAGTGAAGAGCCATTAAAGCTGCGCAGGAGATGGATCAGTGCTCTGAGCTCCTGTTAAAACTCCAACCACAGAAAAGCATGCGGAGGACATCATGTACATTTCAAAGTGTTTAATGTGTGGATTTAAAACAACTCACATGTGTCCATATGTGTCTTTTCTTCATCCCCAATGCGAGTAAACATTTCCATTTCCTCCCCTTCGTGATTTCCAGATATTCACTCCCGAATGTAATGAAGATGTCAGCGTCACGAAACAGGAAGCCGCTTCTCTCTCTCTCTCAAATGAAAGAAGAGATGATGGAGAAATGGAAGTAAAATGGAAGTGAAGGTTGTCAGCTCAGGAACATGGAGCCGGGAGAGTGATCAGGTGATGGTAAGTGACACTCAGACACATCGGGAGCCTTTCATTCCTTCCTTCACTGATACTTACTCACTGTAACTGACAGCATCTGTTGCTGTGGTAACAATACCACTGAGAGCTCGTGGGCCATACGAACATTTACTGTACATCATGTAGCATTGACCAATCATATCTGTAAAATTAGCATTTCGTATGAATTTCATTTTGAGTATATAAAAACATCTTCACTGACGGCTCAGACTATGTGCGAATGGACGAATGCATACGTCGACACTGCGGCTTCACCATGGCTCCAAATTAGAGTGGGATGGTGCTGTTACTGCTAAGATAGTTAGGCTTTTCTTCTGAATGGAGCGACTAAACATAGAGGAACTTTATTCTTATTTACATGATCATAAACTTCTCTGGTGGAGAAAGTTAGATGCAGAATTTATGTCTCTGTGTTGCAGCAACTCAGTGTACCCAGACAGAGCTGCATTTGTGCTGAAAATATTGAACCCAGAGGCATTAATATATGTTTTCTAAAGCCTGTGAAACATCCAACAGACTCGGAGAGAATCTGTCTTTTTTTTAAATTCTCATCTGGATAATGCCCCCGTCATTAACGAAGCCGGAGACAGAGGATCGTCACCTTCCTGCAGAGTCTCTGCAGCCTCATCCAGGCTCTAACCACCGAGGATGAAATCTGATACTTAATTAAAGTCGTATAAATCTTGATTTCCTCCGAGTGTTCGGCTGTGTTGCCTGGGCACTGTCTTATCAGTGTGTGCATTAGTTGTCAGCGCGTCTCTGCATTCATGTCACCGATACAAATCCCTGTGCATTTATTCTGCGCGGCGATTAAAGTGATGGCGGCTGTGATGTGTGCTGCAGGGACGTGGGCAGGGCAATGTGGGTACTTGTGCGTGAGGAGCCCTAAGTTGCAGAGGTTTTTTTCTAATTGAGTCAGGGACTTATGCTGGCAAGGTAGGCGTGTGAGTGGGGGGGGGACTAATCCCAAGCTGCTGTTGTTTTTCGTGCCTGCTGGCTGGAGATCAAAAACTTAACAGCAATAATCATGCAAAATGTGTGGCTTCACTTCAAAGCTTGCCTCAACTTTGCTCACACCCTGGTAGCTCGCATTGTTTCATCATTTCCACCAGTCTCTCTCTTCTTTCCTCTCCTTTCGGGGATTCTGATTTTCTTTCCTCTTTATCTTGAGTGGCGTTTTTAATGCGACGGCCTGTGACGATGAAAATGATCTGATGAGTACAGTCGTGACCTTTCCTCCTTCACAACGCTTGTAATTAATACATGTAACAGATCATTCACAGCCTCCGAGTCGCACCACATCTAAATCGGCTTTCTCTCTAACGGCACTGTGTGGTTGTGGCAGAGGGAGCATCAGCCTCCGCCTGGCGATAGCAGACATGTCAGACGTCAGCAGCACTCTCAGGGTGAGGATGTGGTGGGCGGCGAGGGTCGCTGAGGCCCATACGTGGCCAAAATGGGCAAATCCCCTCCACGTCAGCCCACGGCCTGTCAGCAGGGAGTTACAGGGCTTCCCACTTAAAGCTTTAAAGGTGCAGCACACTGCGTTTCAAGAGCACTGAAAACTCCAGCGCATGAATCATGCGTGGCCCACATTTTGTGTGAATTGACTATGACAGCACAAGAAATCATATTTTTCACTTCTCCTCTTTGTTCCACATCTAATTCACAATTTGTTCTTGATGTGCTATTTTAACCGCACAGTATTTAGATAAAGAATTCTTTATTATGTGGACAGCTCCAATGCTTGCATTGATATAATTAGGGTTAGGGTTAATAATAAAAAGAACACAACATATATTGCTTTTTGTTATTATTATTGTTCCAGATTTCCGTGTGTAATTTGTCCCAGAGCTTTGAACTGACCCAAGCGTGTGTACTGTATCAAAACATACAGGAGTTTTGTGGCGGCTGTGCTATGTGGTTTTCCAAACGATACGAGTTACCATGGCGACATCGCAGAAAAACACCCACAAAAAAACCCATTCACCAATGCTCTCTTGCCCAGAGAACGAGTCTCTAACCTTCCACAAAGTTCAAAATTTACCGAACAAACTCTCACGACAATGAACACCCGACAGGCCTACTTACACATCAAAACATGGGGATTTTTGTCAGCTTTCAGAAAATCTCATGGAGATAGGACGCACGGTTTTTAAACTACCAACCTCCAAGTGCCAGGAAGTCCCCTCGTCAGCCCCATTGACCTCCATTCATTTGAAGACCAAAAATGACAATCGATTTTTTTCACGTTTTTAAAACTACTTTAACTCACTCAACTTTTTTGGTTCAGAGACAAAACCTGATATCTATGCGTTCAGGAGGGTCTCAGGACCGACATATCAAAAATTAGCGGCAGCCATTTTTCTGAGGGCTGGTATTTTTCATAAATCTGGGGCTGACAAACGACACATTTTAAAACTGCCATAACTCAGTCATTTCTTGGTTTTGAGACATGAATTATACATGTAGATCTTCGGAAGCATCACAGTGAAAACCATTTCAAGATTCTTGAGTTATGGAGATTTGTTCGAGCCCTTGTCACACAATTTCAGGATGGAAGGGAGGGAAAAGGGAGGGACGGAGAGAGATGGGGGAGATTAACTGGGGCGGACCAGCTACAGGCTCTTTCTCTCAGTCACTCTTAAAGGTGCAGTGCGTAAGATTTCAGCCATTTTTGTTTACAAATATTACACAATTATATACCTACATCTTCGTGAATTCATAATCACCTTAATGTTTTAATTTTTTTCCATTACCCTTAAATGAGCCCATTGGTGATTATTTACATGAGGAGCGGGTCCTCTCTACTGGGGCAGCCATGTTTTTACAGAAGTAAAACATCTGCTAAACATCTTTTGAGTTTTAATGAGAACTGAAGTCGACCATAGGTTCTCCTGCATGTTCAGAAGGGTGAGGGTCATGTGATGTATACAACATGCAACTTCCCATCTAGATGTCACCATATCTTACACACAGCACCTTTAAAGGGCCCATTTAAGGGTCATGGAGACAAAATAAAACATTAAGGTGGTTATGAATTCATGAACATGTCAGTATCTTATAGTTTTGTAATATTTTTACAAAAATGACCAAAATCTTACACACTGCCCCTTTAGTGTTAGTAGTACTGTGTATGGACACATACTGTCCCCACATCCCCACCAACCCCTATGGGCCTGCACTCTCCTATTCAGTTCCACACATACAGACACACACAGCAGAATAGATGCACACTGAGATCCCTCATTCATCCAAACATACCTGCACCTTCACTTCCACCAGTGTGGTGCAACCTATGGCCCGGGGGCCAACCCTGGCCCGCCAGAAGGTCCGATTTGGGTCACATGATGATAGCACATCAAATACAGTGCGCGTTAGCGCGCATGATCCTGTGCTAACAACACATGGGGGACTTCAGCCATGGTTGCCATGGTTGTCTGTTCACATGCAAGGGGCACAACCACGGCAGCGTGTGGTCCACATCAACATTTCTCAGGAGGAACTTTCTAGTTGTAATCATGACAGAACAAACAGAAGGAGTTCAGTTTGTCCATGTTGGGCCCCTGTGAAAACGGGGTGGTGCAACATGGCAGAATGTAAATATAAAAGGTTCATCCCAACAGAGAGTACAATCAGGTGATGGCACACAAAAGAAGCATCGCTGTAATTATCTTTTATTCTTTTATTCTATTTCTGACGATAGAGAAGGAGGCGGTATCCAACAGATTGAACATTTAACACAAGGAAAAGCAAAATAACAGAATTAATTTGAATTTATATGTTTTTTAATGATCACAAAACATCAACAACTATGTCAATTAGAACTCTAATTGACATGTCGTCCTCCTGACCCAAACGTGTCCTTTCCTGCTCTCACACATGACATATTTCCTCAGCGCTTGTGTCTCTGTGGAGTTGTTTCAGCGTGTGTGTGTGTGTGTGTGTGTGTGTGTGTGTGTGTGTGTGTGTGTGTGTGTGTGTGTGTGTGTGTGAAGGCAGCAGATTTCCACGCAGGCACATTAGCAGGCGGCAGGGCCCCTATAGATGTTTGTGCAGAGGAGACTCTGCAGTAAAGTTTCACACACATAAACTCAGTGCAGGAACACTGCAGTCTCTATCTGTATGTCACATAACCTCCGCCCACACACACTACGCCCACTCACATCCTTGCCCAAAACGCCCACACAAGTGTACTGTGTGCAGAGACACACACACACACACACACACACACACACACACACACACACACATCGCCCCTATACACAGTCTCCACCCACGCAGGCACACACGTGTTCAGTCAGACATAAGCCGCTCATACCATCCCACACTTTCTCAACAGACACAAAGTAAGACAAACCATGGAGCCTGTGCAAACACACCAGCTTTAGCCCTGCAATGTTCACACACACACACACACACACACACACGCACACACTCACACACTCACACACTCACACACACACACCCACACACACACACACACACACACACACGAGCTGTGGCCTCATGGTAAACTCAGAAAATATGCCGTTTTCTTTTATAGAAATAAAACCTGCTCCCTGTCCAGATTTCTCTTTATGTTCCCTTCGCTGAAGTCACATCCACGCCCCACTGAAACATGTCTGCCACCAAAAAACAGCTCCACATGCGGTGCTGGGTGGAGCAGACAATAGGAGTCACCAGACTCCAGACAAGAGGGGAGCTTTTTTTTTCTCTCATTACTGAAATGTTGAAACTCTTGTTTTTGGCACAAGAGTCTGACTGTAACTCATATTCCCTCCAAATAAAAAGGGACACTCCATGACAAGCACTACTGCCGCCTGGAGACTGAATCATGCCGCTCTGTTGTTCCTCCTTTTTTTTTTTTTTCTTCCTCCAAAAGAGGAACTTGGATGAAAAGAGCTGGGTTTTTTTGAGTGCAAAGTGCTGAGGATGTGGGTTGGTGGCAAGGGGAGGAGAAGAGACAGACGGGAGGGAGAGGGGGAGAGGGGGGAGGGAGGGGAGCAGAGCAGCGTGGGCGCTCTGACAGGGCGAGGGGCTGACAGGCCCAGGCGTGGGCGTGTCATTGAAATGTGTTTCTACTCCGAGGGCTGGGGGGGGTCGAGGAGCAGGAGACAGGGGGGGGCGGGGGGGGGGGCGCTCTGTGTGTGTGTGTGTGTGTGTGTGTGTGTGTGTGTGTGTGTGTGTGTGTGTGTGTCCAGGCCGACAGAGATGCTCCTGTGCCGCTGTGTGTGTGTGTGTGTGTGTGTGTGTGTGTGTGTGGGGGGGGGGGGGGTGCTCGGATAAATGAAATAAATAGATGAATAAGATGACGCCTACTCTCGGCGAATGATTGACAGGTCGGCATGAAAGCAGATTGTTAATGTCATGTGAAAACCTCACAACTCCTCGTCTCTGAGGTTTGTAAGACTCGATTGAAAGACGAGTGGAAATCTTTACTTGTTATTTAGTACTTTGGCAGTGATACCCCACCCCAATCCCATAATAATTAACCTCACAACTGTATGTGACAATTTGACAGAATCAATATTTTTTTCCATTTCTATTGACAGAAATTGAACACAGTAATACTACTTTATTTATGTGTCATTAGATTTTACTGATTGTTTAATGAGTTGATCAAACTCTAATCAACATGTTTGTGCATAATAATTTCAGTAAACCTGACACCACAGTGACCTTATCATTTTTTTTAATTACATGAGTTAAATTACACAAACCTTCTCGATAAATGTGACAGAACATGAGGCAGGTTTAAGGCTCATACAGGAGCTGTAACATGTTCCTGTCAGTCGTGCACAAAGTGTGTGTTCTGCAGTAATGTGGCTTCTCAGACACGAGCCAAATGCCTCCAGGGGGCTTGAAGTTGAGACACCACTCGCTTAAGATTCACCGTAAATGTATGAATCCTCATAGAGAGTATGAACAATAGCTTCTGTGTCATTATAAATGATGTTTCCATGTATGAAAACTAAGTATGAAAACACACTGTGGAGTATCGATTCCTCTGCTTTACCTCTGCTCTGCAGCTTCTCATTCACTGGTGATTATATGACAGTGATGAGCTTCTGTCGTCTGTGGAAACGATCACATATAAAAAGTGTGTGTGTGTGTGTGTGTGTGTGTGTGTGTGTGTGTGTGTGTAGACGAGCGGGGCAGTGGTGTAAAGTTTGGGTGAACTGGGAAACTGGGACTTGTGGGAACACGCAGCCCGGGTGTCGACCTACCTCAGCGTGTGGGTGGACATCCTATTTCCTGCCAGCGCTCATTTTAATTTCTTGTTGTTAGTTAGCATACCCTCTGCTTGCGTGTGCGTGTGTGTGTGTGTGTGTGTGTGTGAGAGGAGGGGAGAAGAGGAGGGTGAGATCAAAAGAGGGAGATATGGAGCTGATTCTCTTTCTCCTCCCTGTTTCTTTCACAATTTGATTTGATCCCCGTCTGTGCAGACGCTGATCCATCCAAGGTCATAACTGCATATGAACATACACACACACACACGCACACACACACACACGCAGCAGGCAGACATGGATTTATTGGCTGCAGGTGGGCGGACAGGAATCCTACCTGCTACCTGCTCCATGTGTGTGTTTGGAAAATGCATCACACATATTTGAATGGAGGTCGAGTGGTGACCTTGAAAACTCACGGTCTGACTCAACCGTCTCTGCTCTGACTTCCTCTTGAGCTTTACTCGGAGCTGTCCTCCACTTGTCCCCGTCCACATGTCCACGTCCTCAGCAGCTGACTGGTCATCACACTGAATGTGGTCGTGTGTTGAGCCTTTGTCAGACTTCTTATCCGCACCAGTAAGACGGTGTCACCAGAACTTAGCTACACGCACTCTGCAGATGTGCTAATATCACACCTGTCGGCTGATATGCTGAACCATCATCATACAGTTTGAACTCTTGGTGTTTATGGTAATTATCAGTGAGATCTTTTGCAATCTGAAGTATTCTTTGATGATTTTCCAGCAAAGAAATATGTTATATAATAACATTTGTGGTATATTGAGCCTTTTACACATATCTTCGTATATAATAAATTAGGTTTCTCAAATTGAGGTGTATAAGTTAAGTTTATGGTTACAATTTCAAACTGGTTGCATTTCTTTGTCATAATGGTTCGATAACGACGTCTATAGTCATCATAGATGTAACAGATTTATCAGTATTGAACATGTTTACCCCGTTATATCATTACAGATGCCCCTAAAATGCCATATTAGACTTTATCAGACCTTTTCTGCCTTATTTCTAACTCCATAATACCCCTCTATTTGTTATACTTTGTGCTAAGTTCAAATATTGGATTATTAGACTCAGTTCTACCTTTCACTATTGTGGTAACATCCCTGTGGGGTTTTATATTTCAGCCTAATCTGCAGTTTTGCTTTGATATTTGTTTTAGTTCCCTTCTGAAATTAATTAGAGCATCAGAAAAGTGTGCAGTTCCACCCAGTCCACCCACACACCCACACACACACACACACACACACACTCTCACACATACACACACACACACACACACACACACACACTCACACACTTTCTGCAAATACTAGTTTTCTCATCATTGGGGCTTTTGAAGACACATGAAAGGAGCTGCAGCTCTCAGATGGAATTGTGTTATTGTATTTGATTTGATTTGATTGTTGCTATGTTCTGGTTGTCTTGGCAGCAGAGGTGGGTGGTGGCGGTGGCGTTGATGGGTGGGGGTGGGGGTGCAGGGTTTCGTGGTGGTGGAGGAGGTTGACAAAAGGCACTCTGGTTAGACTGGCGGCCTAATTCCCCAGAATAGATGGTTAAAGGGGACCCAAGCATAGTGGAAGTGATCAAGTGGAGATGTGAACTGGGCGGCGGGCAGCTCTGATCGGTGCCAAGGGCGTCGTCCGGCGGTGGCGGCGACGCCAGGACATTTACTCGCTCTCTGTTCGCTCCTCTGAGCTTCAGCTCACACACACTTCAGACTTTCAGGCAGAGGGGAACCTGTGTGTCTGCCTCTTAGTACTCTGATAAACGTTACTGCATCGCACCAACACTGCCAATACATCCGTGTACTTATTGGGTCAAAGGTGTCACCGTGCGTCATCGTGTCCGACAATGCCGCGAGAAAAACTGCAAAATACTTTACAATGATGCAACAAAATGCTGAGTAATCACTGTTGTTAGTAATAGTCTTGATCAAAATATCCCAAGTGCTACTTTTATGTTTGTTGTACTGATATATGTTGTAATTGTAGCGGCTAAATCAGATTTGTTGCAGTACATTTCCAAAGCATTTGCAGTAGTTGTACAAGCTGTGATGTAATATCACTTATGACACTTTTAATAGGAGCTGGAAAGTGCAAGTCTCTGTAGAAGAAGTATTCATTGTAGTACAGTCACAACAACACATTTTGCTGTACAGCTGAAACAGTGGAATTAGTCATTCTGATAGTGTGGTGTTTGTGATAGTGGCATTAACGTTTATAGTAGCAGAGGTATTCTGAGACATCTTGTAGTATTATACAGTATTGTAGTCAGTGTGGTTGTTACACATGAGTGTGTGTGTGTGTGTGTGTGTGTGTGTGTGTGTGTTTGTGTGAATGTGTTTCCATGTCTTTCTGTCACTTTAGTGAGTTTTGATGACAGATCAGCTGCCCCTGTGTGTGTGTGTGTGTGTGTGTGTGTGTGTGTGTGTGTGTGTGTGTGTGTGTGTGTGTGTGTGTGTGTGTGTGTGTGTGTGTGTGTGTGTTGTCACTGAGGAGAAACACTCCACATTTAGCTGCAGACCAGTCGAGAACACACACACACACACTTAGGACTTCCTGCTGGAAACCATTTGCATGTCCTGTCACTGTGAATTCGTCAAATCACAACCCAGTATTTACATACAGGACAAATGTCTCTGACGCTCACATGAGACCACCATTCATCGTTATTTCTAATAACTGCTCCGTCACCTCCATGATGTCATGTCAATTCAAAACTTAAACTTACAAAGCTTAAACCATAATATTTTGAATATCTATGCTATCATTTTGAAGGAGGGGCATATTGGATCAAAGGGTCAAACAGGTTGACTGTCGAAATATGACAAAGTACACATATAAACATTCATAGGACAAAATGTAAACATTGCAGATGTAAAGTACAAACTGTAAGATGCAAATATGTGGTTAAAGAAAATATATGAATTAATATCTGAATATATGCATTTATATAAATTAAATATAATGTTACTAATGCACATGTATAAAAATACCGTATTGGCAGTATAACAAGTATCAAGCACATGTCATGCATGGACGTTTTGAGCATATACATATTGTTCACAAGAAGGTTTTCTATAGTGACATTTTACGTGTATACTGCATAAAAATGTAAATATACTAAATACGTACATATATTCACACGTTCTCCATCTGAGCACATTATAAATACACATTACATATGATCTGCTACATACTGTACATAAACAGTGTTTCCCCTGCCATCCCCTGCAGTTCTCCTCCTCTCTCTCTCTGTTGCTCACAGTGGAGTCTCAAATCAATGTGCGGGCACACGGGCAGGCACGCGCGTGCACGCAGACACAGGCGCGCGCGCGAGTGAGCGAGCAGAGAGCAAGGTGGTGAACCTGGGGGAAACTGATATATGTAGTATATTCAAATGACTATGATATTTACGTATTACAAAGTCAAAGATACTTTATGGAATAAAAATAGAAGTGTCAACACTAAAACTTCAAAGTTCCACTAATTTATGCAGCCCATAAACTATTTGCACATTGATCAGAACAGGTATTGATGATTACAATTATAGATAGTTTAAATGTCATTTATTTTATTGATGTTGAAATGAAATAATGAGCAAAGAGCCCCAGCTCTCTGTGAGTTGGAGAAGACGCAGTGTGCAAACTGCTGTGTCTCTGTGGGTGTTGAACCTGCCTGTGTTTGGTATTCCGTGCAGAAAGCCTCCCACGCCCCGTGTGTCCGCCCACGCGCGGATTTGCGTCACGCAGGGAGCAGCGTGGGCGAGAGAGGGGGGGGGGGGGGGGGGGGCGCGCGCGCCGGGGGGGGGCGGCGCTGTGGCAACCGCGCGGAATATCCCACTTTATTCGGCTGCCAAGCTGCTCGTGTTGAGGACGTAGCACAGACCGGATATGTCAACAAAATAAAAGCCTCTGACTCTAAAGTTGAAATAAATGAACCTAAAGTGCAACTTTATGTCGGAACGTTAATTTTTCTTTATATTCAAATCACCACTTGCAAGATATATATCAGATTTGTATTCGACATCAATAATATTTGATGAAAATATAGGCAAATTACAGACACATTGCTGGGATATCACTTGAAATTACATGATTGTCTCTCCTAAGTATAATGGTAATGAGATTTCATTAGAATAAACACAATATTCACTTATCCATATCACACATTTATTCTGAAAAGTACAACAATGATAGTTTGTTTATATGTTTTCAGGATTTAATTCATTTTCATATTCTGATATATGTGTATAATACAAACAAAACGCTTGTAGTCAATTTTATTTTTTATTTCAGTTTACACTTTAAAAGATATATTTTAGGTAACATTGGAAAATAATATATTTACATTACTTCACAATATAATTCAATAATGTGTAATATATCATCAGTATAAATTGGATAAAGCATGTGCAATTACGCATGCGTAAAAGCGCTAGTGCCTTTATTTTTCTTGCTTTGACGGAAGTGTGTGTGTGTATGTGTATGCGCGTTTGACAGTGGTGACAAGTGAAGGGGAGTGGAGAGACGCTGGGATAGGACTCGTTCACTCACACACATACAAACACACACACACACACACACATACACACACGCTCCTACACGCACTGACACACGCTCCACACACACTCGCTCCAAAGACGATCGAAGGTCAGTGGCTCCTCTGCGCCTCGTCTCCCTTTTTTCTCTTCGGCAGGAGCAAGAAAAAGTTTCCAGGAGGAGAGAAAGAAAGAAGGAGGAGGAGGAGGAGGGAGTGACGCTCGCTGTGAGCAAGAAGACAAGAGAACACCTCTCTGGCATCTTATCTTTGAGCCTTTGGAAATTTATTTATTTTTTAATTTTTCCCATTTCTACGCACACTGATCCTGCTGCTGGACTCTTCTGCAAAGTGACTTCCTGGGTGTGTGTTGGTAAACAGTGAGGAAGAGGAGAAGAGGGGGAGAGGAGCCAGAGCCCAAAACTCACCAGGTAAGAGAGATTAGTCAGATTCTGCTGCTGCTGCTGCTGCTGCTGCTGCTGCTGCTGCTTCCATCCACTCCACTCACATCTGCAGGAACATTAGAGGAAGTCCTCCAGAGTCTCACTCACAAAACATCTGGGCACACAAACAGCCTCTATATGCAAACTGTGATTGAAGAAGTATGACTAGATACTGAACAGAAGTATTGGAGTGTGTTTAAAATGAGCTCCCAGCGCCACATGTCATTATTTACTCACTATTGAGCAGTGAACACACGCACGCGCACGCGCACGCACGCACACACACACACACACACACACACACACACACACACACACTGACTCCGAGTCTCTGTGAGGAGACATCCCTCCTCTGCATCACTATAATACACCATATCAATACTATCTTAGAATAGATGTCTTAGTTTGAAAATGACTGTAAATACATTCAGTGTGATCAAAATGCTTCGTAAACACAGATGTGATATTTTAAGCAGCATGGTGTATAAGTGTTGAATGTATAATGTACAAGTACATGAATAATAGACATGTTAAAGTACAATAGAGGGTCACTGTGTCAGTGTGTCTTGCTGAATGAGGATTATATGTATTTTTTCAATTTACGTTACAATATCCATAATAGTTGAAACAAGCACCCGCTCTATGACCTCATGGTCACCGTGTCACGCCGATCATTTATAATTACATGATTCTATTAGTCTTATTATTCTATGTTTCCTCTGCCGTGAGAAAATGGAACATTTCTGATGAATCACTGTCTAATCAGAGCAATCCTCATTTTCTCAGGAGGAGGGCAGACATAATGTTAGGGTGCTGCGTCTGACTTCACCTGGAAAACTACAAATTACCCTTTATTGTCTGTGAAGGTGTGTGTGTGTGTGTGTGTGTGTGTGTGTGTGTGTGTGTGTGTGTGTGTGTGTGTGTGTGTGTGTGTGTGTGTGACTGGTGCTATAGATGCCTTTGTGCCAGTGCCGGCTCTGCTTCACCAGGTGAAAGGCTGAACTCGCTCAACTCGCTTTGTGAAGCAGGATGTCATTTCGAGGCTGCCATTCACTGCTGCCTATTACAACCAGGACACACACACACACACACACACACACACACACACACACACACACATGTCTGATCTAACTGGAATAAGACAGCAGGCTGTTCGATGTCTATGTCTGAGCATCAAAGATAGACTAGTCTCACACACACGTTGCCTTTCCAACACCCAATAGTTCATTTCCCGAGGTGTTTCAAACACAGACCCCTCTGGTCTGTGTGACGGACATGTCACCTGCTCCACTCACATTTACACTGCAGCTAAATATAGTCATTGACTTCCCACACAGCTTTGTTGTGAGGAGAAAGCAGCAGAATCCAGCCTCTGTGCCAAAGTGACAACCTCCTCGAGTCGGGTGTTGTTGTTGTATCCAGGGCTGCGACGCACAAAGCCCATCAATCTGCCAAGTGTTTTCTTTGTTAACGAGCTAATTGTTTATTGCTCACATTGATTTTGAGTCCAGATCTCAGGAGATGCTCAGTTTATTATCGAGTGATTCAAGGGAGCGCATCCAATCCAATCCACACGTTCCACGGACGACAACAGTCGATGGCCTGAGCGTGGTTCATTTGTCCAAATCCACTCGTCATGCAGAGGGACATCTACCTTTAGATCGGACATACTACGTCTACTCCTCCTTCTTTTCCTCTTCCTCCTCCTCTCTCCTTCACAGTTCATGGGGATATTTGCCAACTTTACGAATCCAACAATCCTTTGATCCCTGGTTCCTTTCATGGGGAAGCTTTTCCAGAAGCTTGTTGAGATTTCATGAACTTCAGCACTCACCTTGATCTTCAGTAACTTTTCCCTTTCATTTGATTTGAATTCAAAGTGCCACAGCTTCACACAAACAACCAACTTGACGACATGTGACACTAACATCCATGACCTGCTGTGATGATCATTTCCTCTTACTGCGAAGAGACTTTAAACAACTTAACTTTGAGGGTTTCACCTTGTCTTAATCTTTCTTCTCTGCCCTCCTCCAACTTTTACCCAAGTCAAATGAATAAACTTCAAAGGTCAAGTCGAGACATGGAAATAGATTTTAGGCCAACCATTTTTTTTCATCAGTTTATCTCTTAAGTTAAGTCTAAATATGTGTCCGGACTAACTTTTTCTTCCGTCTGCTTCATAAACACGTCAACGTGAACCAGCGGAGCCCGCTGACAGGTTCAGGTCCAGCAGACGTTCACTTTCAGCCGTAGTGTGGATGTGTTTTGGAGAATGACAGTGAAGGCAGAGATGTGATCAGAGGAGGATTTGTCCTGGTTTCGCTCTGAGCCTGAGTCCAGGCCTGCCTGGCTCCCCGGGCTGAGGCTCTCCGGGCCTATTCTGGGCGAGGCGAGCCCACCACCTACACATCCTGCAGGGGTGGAGAGAGGCATGTGGTCCTCCCAGCAGCCTGGGCCTGCTGACTGCCACTCCTCTGTCAGCCAGGCTTCCGCAGGGCCTCACATGCACATAGGAAGAGTCAGAGACAAGAGGAACCTTCACGTTGACTTCACTGCTGCTCTCTCCGAGCACAGACTGAATTAGTTTGACTTCTAAATCCTGCGTTCTGACGTGTGAAAATATAAATGACCTTATAGGAGCAGATTCGGGCCAAAAAGGGCAGGAATAAGCAATGAAGGAGCGAATGCAGGGTTAAATGTGTTATTTTTCGCGTGTGAAATCGACATTATAAAGCTTTCAGGGATACAAACTGTAACACTGAAACAAAATGTGTCTCTGGATGTTTACACTGACTCCACTCTCATGTCTCAAATCTGGAAAAAAAAAGACTCAATCCCACAGGAACAATGAAAACTATTCCTGTGTGCGTGACTTCTTTCCTGTCTGCTGACACACGTGTGATTAACGTGTCGTGTGTTGCGGCTCAGGTATGGCGGCGGTGTTGCCGAGGACCCTGGGTGAGCTGCAGCTCTACAGGATCCTGCAGCGAGCTAACCTGCTCTACTACTACGAGGCCTTCATCCAGCAGGGCGGCGACGACGTGCAGCAGCTGTGTGAGGCCGGCGAGGAGGAGTTCCTGGAGATCATGGCGCTCGTCGGCATGGCCAGCAAGCCGCTGCACGTGCGCCGCCTGCAGAAGGCGCTGCGCGACTGGGTCACCAACCCGGCCATCTTCAACCAGCCGCTCACCTCGCTGCCCGTCTGCAGCATCCCCGTCTACAAGCTGCCCGAGGGCTCGCCCACGCTGCTGAACGCTCAGGACAGAGCCAACAGCGCCAGCGTCAAGATTCCCAAAGTGGTGGCGGCCGCCTGCTCAGATCCGGGCAAACTGGACGTGGCGCGGGACAAAGTTTCGGCCGGGTCCCCCCTGCAGGGCGGCAGCGAGGCCCGGTTCTGGTCCGGCCACAGCAATGACAGCGAACACAGCCTGTCGCCGTCCGACCTCGGCTCGCCGTCCTCGCCCAGAGACGCCCTGGAGGCCCTGGATGCCGCCGCCGTCCAGTCGGTCCTGGAGTGCGTGGACAGGATGGCGCCCGGACTTCCTAAAACCGACCTGGCCGAGGTCAAAGATCAACTGAAGAACAACAAAAAACTGGCAAAGATGATCGGATTCATCTTTGAAATGAGCGACGATGACCCGCGACGGGAGGAGGAGATTCGTAAATACAGCGCCATCTACGGACGCTTTGACTCCAAGAGGAGGGACGGCAAACACCTGACGCTACATGAGGTCAATAATCATTCTGAAGCCCCCGAACGACTCGTCCCTCCTCAGAGCCCCGAAGCTTTCCGTCTTTCCCCTGAAACTAAATGTCAACGATGTGTGTTTGATGTGCAGCTGACGGTGAACGAGGCGGCAGCTCAGCTCTGTATGCGAGACATGGCTCTGCTGACGCGCCGAGACGAGCTGTTCGGACTCGCCCGGCAGATTTCCAGAGAGGTCACTTACAAATACACCTACAGAACCAGCAAGTAAGCTCTGATGCACACTACGAGCTCGCTCCAGGATTCATTCTTTCACGTTCAGCCTGCAAACCTCTTTCTGTCTCTGTGTGAAAACCTGACGTTTGTCCGCAGGTCTCGATGTGGTGACCGAGACGAGCCTTCACCCAAAAGAATAAAAACAGAGGTAAGTCTCACTGTGACACAATATTAGAGAATGTTTCTGCGTCAGCGTTCGGAGGCAGATGTGGGTTAGTGTGGTTTTCAGAGCGTTGGCCTTTATCTGTCCATCTTCTGCCGCTCTCCTCTTTGAGCGTAAGTGCTGATTAGAAACATGTGGCTGCTGTGGACGCTACGGGGATTCGAACCACAATGAACCCACACCTGCTCACCGACATGACCCTTAGATCCTAAAGGACAGAGTGTCCTGTTTAACTTCCTGTTCAGGAGATTGGACTACAGACGAACTCAAACGATCAACTACTGTTTCTAATGGGATTTAAAGAAAACTAGGACTCACGTTACAATAACCGCCATTGTTTCATCGCTCGAAAGCAAAACTCAAAACAATTCTGACGCCCTCAGGAGAACTTCTTCGACATCCAGGAGGCGCTGCAGGCCATCCACATGCGGCAGGAGATGCTGAGGGAACAGCTGGCCTGCGCCAAGTTGAAAGGAGAGGAAACAGTGGGCAGGAACCTGCAGGTGAGTCCCGTCACTGACGTATATATTTATTATCCATGTAAACAGCAGATGAGCGTGTGACTGCGTAAGTATGTGTGCGATGTTAGCGGTTGTCAGGCGGAGTGTTTGGAGTTTCCTCGTTAGTCATTGTATTTTTAATAAGGTCATCAGAGGGCGTTTACAGGCACATGCGGATGCTCAAACAGTGACACATGACATCTTGAATATACAAGTTGTTTTATACCCTATAAAGCCATGCCTCAACTTTATATTGTTGTGGATTTAATTGTTCAAAGTGGAGAATTGACCATCTTTGATATTTTTTGGATTCTTCAAGAGTTAGTCTCATTTCAGAGTCATTCATGAAGTTAAAACATCAGGTTTACGCATCTTGTGTATGTGAGTGTGAGCCATAATACATCTGGATACATTGAATTTCGAAGGGTGAGGGTCGGTGCTGCGTGTGCGAGCTCACTTCCTGTTTGAATGCAGAGACGTTAATGCTCTGTGTCTCAGCTGTGGAGATGAAAGGATGGACAGCAGCAGCCTCGGCGACAGATTTCCATGTCAGCAGATGTTTGAGGCAACAGGATCCAGTTTGATCGCAGTTAATGGTCTTTATAGCTTTCCGTGCTGCAGCGAGGCTTGTGTCTAATTAGAGTCAGGGTGTAGGAGGAGAGCTTTATGATAACTCATTACCCAGACAACACATCCGTGATAAGTGTGTGTGTGTGTGCGTTTGCCCCTTTGACTTCTCTGAGCATGAGAAACATATGTCTTGTCTATGTGTGTGTGTGTGTGTCTGTGTTGTGTGTGTGTGTCTGTGTTGTGTGTGTGTGTGCGTGCGTGCGTGCGCACTGGTTGATCACTTTGTACGGCTGCAGCTACACTTGTCATTTGTGATGTGATTTCCTGAAATCGCATTCAGGGAACGAAGAGATTTCACGGCTGTGTTCGCACCGCCGGAACGTCTCTGTGTCCCAGA
>JAFBJT010106507.1:9583-26555 GCA_016785325.1 Chascanopsetta lugubris
GCAGCTCTGAGGTCTGTCTCCACCCGGGTGTTTCAGGCTACATCGACACCGCCGCGCTTTTACTTTCAAATCGCCTCAAGCGCTGCGCGTGACCGGTCACGTGACTCCTGTTCCAGCGTGTTAATGTGGTCGTAGCCCGACCCGGACATGTAGCAGCGTTAGATATGAAAGCTGACCCTCTGCTCCGGAGTCAAAGCCACAGGTAAAAAAATTTAAAAAAAATAAAAAAACGTCCTCTGACACAAATGTCACAATAATCCAGTGTTATGATGCTGGAGTGACATTTACGTTATTTAATAGCGCGTCGATATGGTTTTGCCTTTTGGACGCACAGACTCCAACAGAGCTCAGTGAATACGAGGGGGTGTGTGATAAAAACAACAAGTGTCTTAGTAAGGTCTCCGAGCGACTGGAGGCAACATCACTCGTTGTTTGGTGGAGAGCATTGTCAACCGTTGCTTCAAAACCTCCCTCAGGTTGGGCGCCATCAGCCTTTATGCGCCGTCAACGGAGACAGTCAGTATGTTTACGTGCACTTTCCAAAATCCGCTTGTTTTTATAGTGAACGTCGGTGACTGACTTGTGCAGCTTGTCCACTGTCACCCGCTTATCTTGGCGTGTGGACATTTTGGACGAGTTCAGTTTTAGTCACACTAACCCAGAGGGGCACTGCGTTCACTCTGTTCAGATGTATTGACACTTTATCTCAGACTCTCGCAGCAATGAGATCTTAACAGGAGTCACGTGGCTGTAACTGTTCCTCCTCTCCCATCCGCTTTAATTCAAGCCATAAATGATCTCATAGTTACAATATCCCTTTGTTGTAGTTACAAATCTTTTTATAATTTGCAAAAAAAAAAAAAAAAATAAAAACTTGATGAATGAAGTACTTTTCAGTATTGAAAACAGCCTGCTCTTCGTCGGACTAACAGTGAATTAGAATGTCTGCGGCCTCATGTAAACATACTGACCCATGACTCTCCAGGCGAGTCCGTCATTTCCTTCCCCCCCTCTGAACCCAACTTCCACACATGCGCACATTCAGGCCTGAGCTCGCTCGTCCTGTTCCACCACCACCACCGCGGCGTTGATGAAGTGTTCTCCATCCATTTCGGAGCTTCGTGCCGGTGTTGTTTCAGACCCGAGCGATTCAGCGCTCCAGCAGGACAAATAGAATACACTGTCTTTCGCTGCCGTAGTCACAACGAAAATGTCATAATGATGCACTAATTGTATTTTCTATTGAAGAAGCAGACGTGTATTTTCTGTCTTTCTTTTTTATTTTATTTTAATTTTTTTGCCATGAAATGCTGTTCACTTCCTTTTCCATTTTTTTTCCGTTTTTTTTTACATTTATTTCAATGCATCGTGTCATGCTAGCATCTTCCTCTCAGCGTTCCTGTCCTGTATGTCATGTTTTCATGGGCATTCACATGTATTTGTGTCCCCTGCTTGGCATCACGACGTGCCCAGGCTGGGATGCAAAATATGCATACTCCATACTCTACTTGAAGTCTACTTGATTTAAACGGGGAGAAAGTGACGCACTCCCGCGCTTCCTGCCACGTCTGACGTTCTTAAAGAGACGGTCCACCTGAACAGCTCCACCAAAAAGAGAGGGGGTCTCGCTGAGGTTCTTCTCCACAGGCACCGCACTGAGAGCCGGGGAAGCTCCACATGAACTCTCACCGTTTAGCCTGTCACGGGGGGGGGGGGACTGAGCCCCGCCCACTTCTGACTATTCCAGACCGAATGAATGAGGACGAGGATGGTGATGCAGACAGTGTGTGAGTTTCCGAGGTGGAGTGATGTGCTTCTTTTCTAAGGTGGTCTGAGAGGGTGAGGGACGATGGCAGAAGGAGTGAATGAGTTCATTCAGATCTCACATGTATAACCAGTATGTTTACTGCTATGTAACCTCTTACGATCAACAATTAAAACTAAAAAACAACAACAAAAACATTTCTTATAACGACGCCTGCTGTTGTCACTTCTTCTAGATTTTCATAGATGGTAAAAAATGTATGTGAACTTATTCAAAAGTGCCGTGTGTAGGATTTGGTGACACCTAGTGGTGAGGTTGCTCAAAAGATGTTTGGTATGTCCACTCTGGGCTACTGTAAAAACATGGCAGCCCCCATAGAGAGGACCCGCTCCTCATGTAAATACACATTCATTGGCTTGTTTAAGGGTAATGGAAAAAATTAAAAATAAAACAATTAGTTGATTATAAATCTGTGAAAATGTCAGTGTGGATTGTTCTGTAATATTTTCAGACAATAATGGAGGCGGCCATGTCGTTGTTTTCGTTGCAGCCCAGAACAGACAAACTCAACGAGTTTAGAGTTTTACTGATAACGGAAGGCTATAGGTTCTTTACCCTTTGCCACTAAAAACCATAGACGCAGCAAGTTAAGTCACATTAACATGTTGTCTCATGTTGTCACATGTGTTAAGTCACATACATTAAGTCAAGAGGGGGTGGGCTCGAGCTATAAAGTGCCTCATTTTCAGCTGCGCCATCCTCTGTGCGCCCTGCTCCGACTCTGAGCCGGCAAACAGGAATATCCTCATGCCAAAGCTGTGACACGCGGGAGCTGCGACCTTTTCAATTGTTTTCATGCACCGTGATTAGTTTCTGTGCGTGCTCCTTTTCGTGGCGCCTGTGACCGGGGTCAGCGCGCGGCCAGGCCGACCTCAGCGCCGGTGACGGCCAGTCTGCGGCCGAATGAGGCTACGTTCACACAGCAGGCCCCATTTTGTCCAAGTGGCTGTTCAAACATATATATATATGTATATTGTGGGGGGGGGGGGGGGGGGGGGGATCCTACCCTTTGATGGGTCATAACAACTGTCGTCCTTAGGCTCGGCCGTGAGGCCGCCGTCCGTAGCCCGAGGTCGGCGCTGAGCTCAGCAGTGTGGCGCCATTTGAGGCCATCATGTCTCTTTGTTTCCACTCTCTGCTATTTGTTAATAACTATGCCAGAACACTCTGTTCCAGACAATCATAACAAACCACCTCAGGAAGCTCTCTGATCACAGTAAGAATCCCAGCCTCGTGGCGGCGCGGCAGAACTGAAGGTGGCGCTGCCCCGAGTGCCCCGAGCCTCCTTCGACCCAAGACGTCCCGTCTACGAGTGCTTGTGCTCTCACTCTCTCACTCTCTCACTCATTCCCAACCTCCGCAATTTCCACAACGTATATATTTATATATATATATTTTATTTAAATGTGACACAACAGTCTGCAGTGTGGGAGGACGGGCTACAGTGACAGTGACTGTCACGTCCGTTCGTCAGCAGCTCCGATGTTTGTTTGTTTGTTTGTTTGAAGGGTCTCCAGAGGGTCCCACCTCCAGAGGGTCCCACCTCCAGAGGGTCCCACCTCCAGAGGGTCCCATCTCCAGGGGCTCCCACCTCCAGGGGCTCCCACCTCCAGAGGGTCCCACCTCCAGGGGGTCCCACCTCCAGAGGGTCCCACCTCCAGGGGGTCCCACCTCCAGAGGGTCCCACCTCTAGAGGGTCCCACCTCCAGAGGGTCCCACCTCCACATGATGTGATGATATGGAATCCAAACAACATTTGAAAATCGGAGTCAAAATGATCATGAGACGAGATTTATGCTGTTTACACATCTGTGTGTGTGTGTGTGTGTGTGTGTGTGTGTGTGTGTGGGTGTGTGAGTGGGTGTGTGAGTGGGTGTGTGTGTTTTTTCATGGATTCATTCTTCCAGTAAATAAAGGGCGGTGGTGGAGTTTGTCAGAGTTCCAGTTAAACTGACAGAGGAGGATGCTGCGTGCTTTTCACTGAAAATCTTTGTGTGTGTGTGTGTGTGCGTGTGTGTGTGCGTGTGTGTGTGCATGTGTGTGTGTGTACCTATCCTTGTATGATACCAGAGACTTGCCCTAAGCACAAATTGCAAAGTTGCCTTTGATCTTCTTCTCAAAGCTTCGGTCACTGTGTTGTGTAACAAAGCAGAATCGAAGATGTAATACAAAGGAAGAGCCGGGAGCAGCTGCCAAAGATTTATACAAGCTGTGTGTGCGCGGCTTGTTCTAACAGACACGGGCCCATTTCTGAAAATGGCTACAAATGATGAAACAAAGATGGAGGGCCATGCGGACGCTGTGTGCTGGTCCGTACGTCAACGTCGAAAGGCGAGAGGAGAACACTCCGCGAGCGCAGCGAGCGACGGCGGTGACTTCAAGAACAACCATCGTAAAGATCCTCGCTTTGAAAAAAAAATAAATAAATAAAATGTATCTCACCTTTTATTTAAGCGGGAGAAATCCCACTGAGATGAAGAACCTCCTGGCCAAGATGCAACGCATCACAAAACACAGGTTCACAGTTACACACAGTGACATCACAAACAAAACACGACCAAATGATCAAATCACCACATTTAAAAGAATGTTTTCAGTAAATCTCTCAATGGTGACTACATTTTTTTTGGTGCTTTTTTGCTGTAAACATATTTACCCACTTTAGCGCATTTGACTTTTAATTTTTGGCAGCAGCTGAGGTCTAATCTGTGCGGCCAAATTAGGGGCCAGTGGCCATGTTGTGTGCTAGTTATGTCTTGTGTCACATCCTGTTTTATTTTGCTAACCCCGGTTCCCTGTCTTTCACTTCCTGTGAAGCTTTGCCCCTGAGCCCTCCCTAACTGCCTGCACCTGTGTCTCGTTAAGTCCTCGTCTCTCCCCCCCCCCCCCCCCCCGTCCCCACCTGGTCGTTGCCAGACCCCCCCCCTCCACCCCTTGTGTCTCTGCCTGGTCACTGCCAGATCTACTCGACCCTCGTGTGAGTGTTCCCGTGTTTACTCCGTTTGCTTCCTCGTGAGTGACCTCCATCCGTATCACTTCCTGTTGTGAACTCTTTCCTTGTTTACATGATCTCAACAGCTCAGCAGAGCGCGCTCAGTGGCGCATGTGGTGGTTAGGGTTGGTTTTTATGTTAAAGGTGCAGTGTGTAAGATTTGGTGGCATGCATTGGTAAAATTGCATGTCGTATTCATCACCACGCCCTCGCCCGTCTGAGCATTCTGTCATTGAAAGTCAAAAGATACTTAGTGCGTCCGCTCTGGGCTACTGTGCCAACATGGCGGCCCCCATAGAGAGGACCCTCGCTCCTCGTGTAAATGTACATTGATAGGTTCATATAAGGGAAGTGGGGGAAACGCAAAACATTGAGGTGATTATAAAGTCACGAAAACGTCAGGATGCGATTGTTTTCGAACATTTGTGACAAAAACGACAGAAATCTTACACACTGCACCTTTAAAACTGGATGTTTCAGTTCGGTGGCGAAATCTGGGAACTCTCCTATTTGCTTCACTGCTTCTCTGACCTTTTGTCTTTTGGAGCAAGCGGCACGGTGGATGTGTGCTGACTCATCACTCCTCCACGTTCAAAGCTCTCCGCCACAGAGCCACCAAAGGGAGAGGAACGGCGCATTTGAGTTGGAACACGAAGCGTCCGGTCACACTCTTTTGTTTCTGGCCATTTGCATAAAAGACCCAAAGGAAGCTGTTACCTGAGGCCGCCGTCCTGACGAGCGCTGACATGGCACGTTGTGCCTTTTAAAGGATTAGATGACTGCGCTGACAGACGGGAGGCAACGACACAAGTGTCTTTTAAGAGGCTGGAAAGTGCGTGACTCTTATTGAAAGTGCTGACAGACCTGCAGAGCCAGTCCTGTGGCAGTTTGACCTTCAGTCACTGTCGCCGGTGCTCGGCATCTCTGCAGCCACGGAGGCCGTCGCTGGGACGGACCGAGCACAGCAGGGGGCCCGTGTCCGGCCCGAGGGTGTGAGGCTGGTACAGATGCAGGTCATTTATTGTCATTGTGTTAAAGAATACAACAAGACCGTGTCTGGCAGCACAGTCCTGCGTATGATCCGCTGATGCGAGGAAGTTTTTGCATTCGCGCAGATCCTGAATTAAATGGGTCGATTTGAATGTAGCACGTACAACACATGTCAATGTAGGTACGATGCAAATTGTGACATTTGGCTTAATTGTGTCATGTCATGTCATCTTCATCTGCTTATCCAGCTTATACAGGTTTTTCTCCCAGTGCACATGGGGCCAGTTGGGGTGTCGGGGCCCGTAACAGGGTCCGAGTGGGATTCGAACCGGTGAACTTTGCCTCCAAAGCCCACTGTAGTCCAGCCAGAGCAGCTCTCGGTATAATAGTGAGGAAACAAATGAGTGAAATTAGGCACAAAGTGAGCGAAATAGTCATTTTTAATAGATCACTTTTTTTTTTTTTTTATGGAGTTAGATCGTAAAACTTTCATACCACTTGTACTTGGCATTCGTTGAGGACAGAAAATAATTTCATTTTACCGGTGAAAATGTATCTCCCTGCCGTGCACATGGCAATAAACACTTAAGCGCATTATTCCGTTGCAGCCTGTACTTTGTAATGTATTGTGTAATCTAATGTGTGCATTCTTGCCTAATGTCGCGAAGACATGACAACATCATGAGGAGATCTTCTAGGCTGTGGAATATCAGCTGTCGGAGTGTCAGCAAACCAGTTCCACCCGTTCTGCGTGAGTCAAATCCGATGATGACTGCAGTGAGCGCAGGGCGAAATGCAATATCCACCTTCTTTTATTTCAGAAGCTTTGGAACAAAGAAGAATCTCAGTCATTGCGCTGAAGTGATCATTATTTCTCATTCATTGATTTTCCAGGGAGCGTTTAAAGTCAACACATCTGGCTTCACTCGATGATATGCGACAGTCAGCCCACGCGGTCGTGCGCCTCTTCCCCCGAGCTGTTTTCTCCTCAGGCCTAATTGTATCACCGCAGGGCTGATTTCACAGTTTCACCGCTCATCCAAACCAGAGCAGAGAGGAGACATGACCAAAGGTCAAGTGTCTTTTCATCCAAGGCCACCATGTTGCCCTGTTTTACAGAAACCCAGAATGAATGAAAATGGAAAAACCTTACCTCCGTGCTTGGGAGGCAAGTGTGAAGGTGAAGGGTGTTCGGCAGCAACACCTGACTTCACCACTGGATGTCACTAGATTCCAAATGGCGTACCTTTTAAAACTTTTAAGACTCCTTTTGAACGTATATTGCTCATCGTCTGGCAGGGCCGTACACATACGTTTATTTCATTTCATTTTATTTATTTTTCAACATCGTTTTGTTTTACCCTCCTCATTTCGTATTATTTTTCTCCATTGTACCTTTTGCAAAGCTTTTCTAAAAAAAAAAAAAAAAACATTAAAACAATTACATTCTGACCTACTAGTTGCTTTGGCTCTAAAACCTCATCCTCAGCAGGTATGAGGAAGTGCTTCACTGTGCCTGGAATCATTTCATGTTGCTCAACCACCACTCGGTATGTTGAATCTCGAAACCTTGAAAGGTGGGTGTGTCCGCGGAGGTCGTCAGTTGTCCAGGAACAGAACGTACACGGACCATGAACCCGACGGACTTTGAACTCTTCGCCTCCCGTGGCCTCTGACAAACGAGAGGGAGAAGCAGGCGCTCGAACCCTCGGGTATCGAAATCGTACGAATGCTCAGATGGAGGAAGCAGTGAGCCTGTGTTGCCTCGGTTCACCGCTCGCTGATGACTGTTTGTGTCAGTCGGGGTTACAGCCTCATACACTCCGCATGGCACCCAAGAGAAACACAAACATATACGTTTTTAAAGGTGCAGTGCGTAAGATTTGGTGACATAGAGGTGAAGTTGCATGTAGTATCCGTCACCTGACTCTCGCCCCTCTGAGCATGCAGGAGAACCTATGTTAGACAGTTCTCATTCAAACTGAGGATTTTTGGGTATGTCCACTCTGGGCTACAGTAAAAACATGGCGGTCCCCGCAGACAGGACCCGCTCCTCGTGTAAATTTAAATTAATGGGCTCATTTAAGGGAACAAAAATACTTTTTGGTGATTAAATAAAAATGGTTAAAATGTTCAAATGTTTTATGATATTTTTAGAATTGACGAAAATGACCAAAATCGTACAGACTTCACCTTTAAAACACAAACACCACACATCACTGTGTTTACAGCCAACATTAAGACAAATGATTTCGTATACTCACTCAAGTATCATGTCTTAAGAAAATAAAAGCCAGTCAAACTTAACGTTTGTTGCTGGGTCATCCAACCTGTGAGTGACGAGAGAACCATTCTCTAGGCAAACTGTTGGATCTAATAATAATAATAATAATAATAATAATATTAATAGTAATAATAGGAAAATGAACATAACTTCCGCTCAGGTTCATACATTCCGGTGATAATGCGTTTGCAAGAATGTCGGTATATAACTGTTCTATATTCATATTTGAACAGATAGAAGTGACAAAAATGAACCAAAATATTACACATTGCACCTTTAAGGTAAAATATCTGTTACTATTCTAATGTGTATCGCAGAAATGACATGAACATGATTTTTCCTCTCCTACATTGTGCCAAAAAATGAGCCTATTAAATATTATGTATATGCTGGACGTGGATAACATAAAAGAATACAAAAAGTGTTAATGGTACAGTGTGATTTAAATGACCATCATTCTTAAACATTTGATATGTAAAAAATGGTACCAGAGTCTAAAAGTCAATCAAGAGTTACATACATTTTGTGTACATCCTACCTGGTTTATGTGCAGTGAAGATGCGCTTCTGTTTCTGTGGGGTTCTTTCATTACTTACCATGCTGTCACATATACACATACATGCCCACAGCCGCCTGTTCTGCCATTCACATCACAAAGTGATTTTTAGAGAGAAAAGTTGCCTCATGCACCTTTAAATGTTGCTCAGTGGATCTTTCTAGAGATGTAAAAGTTGCTGAGGCACCTGGTCACTGTCTCCCTGGTGCTTTGCGTTCCCTACGACGCGGTTGAGCTTGTTTTCAGTCGCTGCCTTTCACTTCCCATCAACTCCCACATGACCTATTTTCCTTTTTATTGTGTTATCACTCTGTTCACCGTGATCTCTTGGGGTTTGGGGGAGAGTAGTAGGAGAGAGCTGACATAATCCAACAAGGTAACTCCAGAAATGATTAAACCTGTTGAGCCACTTCCTGCGCAGGCTGCCCCTCATTATATTTCAGCACGTTTTTTTCTGCTCAGCCCATAGTTCCCATAGTTCCACGTACGGGTTTGACGGTGTCTGCAGTCTCTGGCATGCAGAGACCAGAGCGAGGCGTGTATTCACATCACAGCAGGGGAGTAAGTGAAGGAGAGAGAGTGAGGAATAGAAGAGAAGCATGGTAAGAGATTTACTCATGTATTTGCTTTTTCTCCTCTGGGGTATTTCTTTTGTTTGCGGTTTGCACTCAGGGTGTAGCCACTGACCCGTTTTCTTATTGATTCTCTCTCTCTCTCCTCTCTCTCTCTCTCTCTCCTCGTGTTCGGGACAAACCAGGACTGAAGCAATAGGGAATAAAGATAATATAACAGTACTATAGTTGTAAAACTACGACTCATCGTTGTTTTATGGACAGTGTTTTGTGATTTGCTTTGTGCACAGAGACAGGCTGGACAACCAACATAACGCCAATTATTCATTAACAATAAACAGGATACAAAGTAAGCGTATGAGTACATTGGTATACAAACAGGTATATTACTGTGTCCTCAAGAATCGTCATGAAGTATATTGAAGTAAACCCACATGCAGTCACCCCTGATGTTCCCATCAGTCCTATTTTGCCCTCTAAAACTGTCGAGCATCATTGGAAATGAATGGGATTGAAGATGTTTGTGAATCTACCTTTGAATCGTTTGTGAGTATCTGTCTGTTATGGATCAGAGAAACCACAGATAGAAACGACAGCAGCCTCTCGACCTGTACAACAATCAAACGTCACTCTGCAGCTTGTTGTGTCAACACGAAGCTCTGGGCTTTGGCATGACGACTGCACATGGAACGTATGGCCTTGATGACACGATGGCATATTGCTGCAGAGTACCTGAATTCCTCTGATGATTCTGTAGAGCTACTGTCTGTATAATTCCAAAGGTGTGAAGTTTGTCCATTCTGGGCTACTGTAGTGTACCATAGTGACAATCTGTTGGTGAATAAAAAGCTGGGATTCAAGGACAATGAAAAAAAACAAACAGTTTACACATGAGGGTGATTCTACACAACACCGCTGTTAAAAGCACCACTATTGTTATTGTTATCATATCATTTCGACTTCTATAAATACATCTTTTAATTTACTCACTTCTTGTTTCAGCTATAAACAGTGATTCGGAGAGAGGGCAGTCAGATGTTAGACTGCCCAACTCCTGCGCTTTAAAAGTGAGATAGTAAATGACACTAATTCACACATTACACAACAATAACAGTGAGCAGTGTATTTATTTGTATTATAACTATAATTACAGCAGACACCTTTCAATGTTCATCGTAAAAGATCTTGGTGACTCATGTGAATCCAGCCATTGACAATCAGACACGGACGAGTCCAATCACAAGCCGCCTGTTTCTGTGGAAACCATCACCCACAGCCTTTAGTCAAACCATTGTAGAGACTTAAAGGATGTTATGATCGAGTGAGTGACGTTTGGAGACATCATGTCTGGACCTCGACACGTAGACGTGTTTTGTCTGTTGTCCCGACGAATCCGACTCCCAGAGAAAAGAATGATTGTGCTTGTGCGACAGAAGTTCCTTTGTCACGCTGTGCACCTGTGAAGCCGCCGGTGTTCCCTCACACTAATGACTTGCCATGACAAATCACCGGTGTCTCTGAACAGTCTGTGCAGCTTTGTGTTTCTAGACGATTCAATTAAAGGTGCAGTGTGTGAGATTTGGTGGCACCTAGAGGTGAAGCTGCATGTTGTATCCATCTCCTCACCCTCACCTTTCTGAGGCTGCAGGAGAATTTATGGTCGACTTCGGTTGTCATTCAAACTCAAAAGGTTTGGTACGTCCCCTCTGGGCTACTGTAAAAACATGGCAGCCCCCCCCCCCCCCCCCCCCCCCCCCCCCCCCCCGCTCATTCTCTCAAAATAGAGACAAATAACCCACCGAGAGGACCTGCTCCTTATGTGAATATACATTAATGGGCTCATTTTAGAATAATGGAATAAACTATTACATTTGAGTGATTATCAATTCACAAAAATGCCAGTATGTAATTGATTTGAAATATTTCTAGAAGTGACACAAATGTCTTACACCTTTACCTTGAACTCTCCTTGAAACATTTTTCAGAATTGTAAATACATACCACCAACGTCCATTTCTGATGCTGTGTGTCTCAGGCTGTGGAGCCACTGAGCTGAGCTGGACTTGGCTGACCCACGTCCGGCACTATGGGAGGTTTCCTGTCAAATACAACTAAGTTACCTTGAAGAGGACGGGCCATTAAAGGTGTGTGTACTTCATATTTTTTTGCAGTTGATTACGATACAATCTTGTGGGAATTATTTCCTCGTGAGGACTGATTCCAGGAAATCATTTTTAAATAAATGTCATTTGTCCTTATCTAATCAAAAGGGTTATGTCAATGTTGTTGTAACTATCCAAGTTTCCTCATGAGAAATCTTAACTCTGTCTTCCACTTTCCCCTTTATTTATCTGGAATTGATTTAATGATGATTGGGCATATTTCTATATTTTATATCAATATGTGCCATTTGGCAAAACTCAGTTGTCTCTAAATAAAGATGATTTCAGTTATTGGTAGACAGACCGGAAGCTGGGTGGGTAACTGGATGAATGGATGAATGGATGGATGGATAGATAGATAGATCCGTTGCGTGACAGATGCATCAGATCCATGTGATAACAATGTCAACCCCACAGTCGGAGTTCACCTAAATACTCTTCATTCAAACATGTCAATCATTTGTTTCCGGCCAACAGGCGCAACTGTGGAATGTTTCACTACACGGTGGCAAAGTCCCCTGTACGAAGCCCACCCAGTTAATGACAGAGTTTAGGTATAAATGACCGGCAGTGATGTGATGTGACAGCACAATAATGTCTCCAAGTATACAGGCATAGACCTGCCAGTCTTTGTTTAGTGCCTAATCAATATGTGACTTGCTGTAGACCCTGACTAACGTTTAGCTTTTGTCTTCCTCTCTGAAGGAATGGCAATACCCAAGAATGGCTTCACCATCGCCCTCGTCTTGACACTCGTTGTTTTTGAAACGTGGGACTTCATTAAATTGCCTCGTCTGGTTTCACCGGTGGGTCGACCTTATTTTCATGACTGAGCAGGAGAAGTTGGGAACTGTGCTTGATCAACACAATGCTGTAATGTGAGCCTGGTGTCTTGTTGTTTACCTCCAGGAACTTGACAAAGAGCAAGAGGTTGTACCTCAAAGGAGACACAAGAGAAATGGTGAGTCCAGTGAGTCAGTGTTATGTTTATGTTGAGCCTCTTCAATGAGATGCTGCAGATATGTGATGATTATGTGGGTTAAACAAGAGCTTTTCTAAAGGTTCAGTATGTAACACTTGCATGAAATGACTTCCCCTTTTACTGTCTGACATCTAATATTGTTATCATGAGCAAGTAATGAATTACCCATTTTATCTTCACACCACCCTGAGGCTGTTATATCTGAACAGGGGCTGTGAATGAACTTAAGGTTCAGCGTGCAACTATTATGATAAAGAGAGGTTATTGACACCGGTGGCATCACATGTCATTGTCATTGTAAAACGCTTATGTTTTCATTAGAGTATCACCTGACGGATAAATTGGTTGTTTTCATTATATCCTAGAGTGAGGCCTTTATATGTTACACTCTAGGAGCCGGTTGTCCCTGAGGAGGCGGCCATATTGGAGCATCATGCTTTAACAGTAGCCCAGAATGGACAAACTAAACATCTTTTTAGGTTTGAACATAGGTTCTCCTACTTGTTTCTAAGGAATGTTGCATATTGTATTGCGCCATTCCCTTACTTGAACATTCTAGAGCAGGGGTGTCAAACATACGGGACACGGGCCAGAACCGGCCCACGCAGAGGCTCCAATCCCGGCCTGCGTGACAAGAAAGTCAAAAAAGGCCATTTTTCAATAAAAGTAACCGCTATTTCAAATGTGTCCACCGGGAGTTGCACACAATACTGTCAAGCAGTTGCCGTCGTGTATTGCTATGATTTTACTGGTCTGGCCCACAATGTGATGAAATTGGCCTGTATGTGGCCGATGGCCTAAAATGAGCTTGACTGCTCTGGCGAGTTCTGTGTTGCTGGAAAACAATTTAAATAATCACCTGCTGCTTTGTTCCATTTGATCCATTTTTCCAAACCAAGATAAAATTCATAAGATTGGACTTTGTTGTACGTGAAGCTATACCCTTTGTGCTTGTTAGCCTTCATGTCATTGAGTTTTGCCTCCTTGCAGCTCTCACGGGCCAGTGGATGTACATTATTGACGTGGAGGTGAACGCCTCGGATGCACATACCTTTGAGCTGATTCACTCTTCCCTGAACGCCACGGCTCTTCCCCTACAATTCAATAACAACATTTCAATCACCGACATCAGCATCACAACAGGTCAGCGGCTGTTCCTCCTGCAGCAAACGTATAAACGGGATTTTAGGCTGTGTTAACACACCCCCACTTTGTCCCCTGACAGTGTGTTCACCCACCGACTCCGGCTTCCAGTGCAGATGTGAGGATGAGTTTGCTTGGCCGTACACGACCTGCGTCACGTACGGAGCCTGCGAGAGCACATGGAGCGACGTCTGCATGTGCATCAACGCAATTCCATCCGGGAACCAGGCCTGTCAGCCCCTATCAGGTAATCAGATCCTGATGTCATCAGTCCAGCAACAATAACAATTTCAGTATCATACAAACATTAGTCTCAGGGTTTCTCAAGCTCCTCATTTTCGATTTCACAGCCTGAAGCTATTTTGTTTTTTAGGAAACTTCGCCATGTTGAGTCTCATAAAGTGACAGTGACGTTAAAACGGACACAGACCAGACAAAATAATTAAGCCACGCCGACAAGAAAGAATGGCAAAATGTTGATTACATCATGTTGTATTTCCATCTGCAGCACTGCTGACTCAGGTGGAGTATGAAGTGGAGCTGGAGCTGAACGTGACTGATGTTGAGATACTGGACAATATCAGGAGCCTGCTGAAGAACAACAGCCTCTCTCTGCCTCTGGGGCCCATTGTGAATGTTACCGACGTCGACCTCACCACAGGTAGGGACCGATCTCGCCACTGCTCTGAACAACTGGGGTCCATACTTCATAAACTCTCTGTGATCATGGTGTTTATAAAAGCTTAACTCTAAAGTGTGGTGTCCTTTGTCAAGATTATACATATGATTATGTAATATATAGTATTGTTATACTGTTTTATTGTGGAATTTGACTTGTTGCAGAGAAAAACATTTTACATATGGACAGAAATGGAGAGAATATGAGGAGACGAAACTGGAAAGGAGGGTAGTGTGAGATAAAGACAAAATCTTAACATAGCGTCAACCTATGGTAGTTTTCAGTTGTCGTTAACACTCGAAAGGCCTTGAGTTTTGTCCATTCTGGGCCATTGTAGAAACCTGTTGTCCAACATGGCGGTCTCCATAAAGGTCCTACTCCTGATGCATACTATGCATCACAGGGGCCTCATGGGAGTGTGATAAAAACTATTTGCTCAACGGTGTCTGTAAACGAACAAATATGTGAATGTTTTATCATCTAAAAGAAACAAATCCATTCCCTTTGACCTAAATTGTGCACACTGGACCTTAAGCACAAATGTAAAATGATTAATTCTACAATGTATGACTGTTCTACCACAGTTGATCTATCCTATATCCTATTGATTTAGGGGTAAGAAACCTCCAGCACACCAGGAAAAAAAGAAAAAGAAAAAAAAGACATGTATAAACAAGTGACCCTGAAACACATCAATGTTCTCAAACCAGTTGACTGTGTGGTTTGAGCCTGCAGGTCAGAGTCAGGTTAGGGGAAAGGTTGCGTAGAAGTGGAATGTTAGACTTTCCAAGAGACTTTGATCAATTAGAGAGTCGACGCAGTGGACAGTGTCACGATGATAACAAACCTGGTCTAGATTGTTATGCAGCAGTAAACATGCAGCTAAACTGGAACCAGCTGTCGGGAACATGTGCTTGGGTGATTGACACTTGTTGGTAAGTGACACACAAATGAGCTGATGACTGAGGAGATAAACTGAGGAACATTGCTGCCATTGCTCAACGGTAGGAACCAGATACAATTTAATTACATCACAGAGGAGAATACATACATACATACATACATACAGTATATATATATGTGGCACAAGATAATGAAAAAAAAATTAACAGCCAATTTGATATCCTTTTGTTTGTTTATTTCTGCACCTTTTATGTATTTACTGTTATTATGTATCTAAAGAAATATGCCTTTAAAACCATGGATGTGTTTAGTCATTCTCCACAAAGAGAATTACATAATGTCTCAGGGCCGTAATAGGGAAAAGGTTTGCAGCCATCATCTTAAACTGTTTGCCCATTTTCAGACTTGTACTGGGGAGAGTACACACACTTTCATAGTTTTCACAAGTACATGTGTTCGGTAATCTTTGAAAGAGAGGAATTTACTACATGTAGTACAAAAAAAGAACAAATAAACAAATGCACTTTTAAAAATATAAAGAATGATCCATCAAAAAACTCCAAAGTAAGACATTATTTCAACTAACAGACCAAACAACATGATACTAGCTGAGGAGACTATTTGAAAATAAAGGGGAGAAACAAAATAGACAGAAATTAAAACCCACTTTGACCTTATTGACTCCAAACAGTGACCACCCCCATGCTAAGGATGTTTTTGGTTCGGTCCATTTATTAGCTCTGAGTATTCAAACAAGCTCCGCCCCATACTTCCTGTTTGGTCCTAACCAGAAAGAGCGGCAGCCATCTTGGACAGGGTAACCCAGAAACAGACAAACAACAGAAAATAAGTGTTAAACTGAGTAAACTACAGTCACGTGTGAGGAAACTTATGTAAGTATGATACCATAAAGTATGGTTATTGTTGTGGGAGTGTACAATCAGTTATATGTTGTTACTTTGTGTTAGTAAGAAGGGGTGAATGGCACATCTTGTTTTAAGTGGCTGTGCTCAGACTTGTCAAGGGGACTTTCCCACTTTCTCATTAGTTCCCTGGACTTTAACTTTTGATAAAGAAACTACTTGATAAACTGTCAGTCGGTCAGTTTGTGGTTAATCAGTGAATATCTTTGCTTTAATACCTTGTTAATTATCAAATATATTGAAATTTGATTCTGAAAGTTGGTTGAATTGTTAGTTTCATTCAACATAATGAAGTAAAGGTACAATAAGTAGGACATAGAGACATCTAGTGGTGGAGTGGCGGCACCTCAACCTTCCCATCCAAGAATGTAGGAGAGGGGGAAATCATTTTAGCCTTCAGTTGTATTAAGTGTTGAGTGTATCCATTCTGTACTACTGTAAAACATGGTGTCCTCTGTAGAGTTGACCTGTTCCTGATATGAAGACATGCGGCTTTTTCAAGAGTGAATGAAAACAACGATTAGTGTGTTTGGGTGATTTTAAGCTAATATAAATGTATACATAATTATTTTATTTTCCATTTCTCTGAGTAGAAATGTAAAGAATTCTCTGTCTATACTAGAACCTAAGACATAGGGACATGTTGTCCCTTTTATTAGGGCTCAAAGCAATGAAGGCAATATTAGCAGTAGGTCCTTAGTAATACAGTGATTCATTTTATTTATAATATTACACTAAATCTATGTTGTCTGAGCTGATGGGATGCATGTGACTTTGTGTTTTAGTGTGTTATCCTAATGGCACCAACTACCAGTGTCAATGTGAGGATCAGTATGAGTGGTCATCAACGGACTGTTCAACATACGGAGCCTGTGGTGATGTCACTAATGATACGTGCAGTTGTATCAATGGTATTCCATCTACTGGGAGCTTCTGCCAACCAAAGACAGGTGAAACAAAT